>VMDO01000108.1:278239-350003 GCA_007922755.1 Pedetes capensis
GGCCCCCCCCCCCCCCCCCCCCCGCCATGCACGCAGCCCTTGGTTCACATATCTGTCTCCTGGTTACACGTTGGCCCCCCAAGGCCCAGGATGCGTTTTACTAATCCTTCTCTCCTGCCAGCCCCGCCAGCTTTGACATGTTGACAGACCCCAATAAATGTCTGTTTCACTTAATATAATCAAATTGTTGAATTGAGTCGGAAAATGCCCTAGTGGCCTTTGTGACCCCTTCCCCGGCTCGGGCCTGGCCTGCCATCCACAGACCCTACACCTCCCCTGGTGAAGGAAATATTGATTCTGCTGTTTGTTTTGCAAGGAAGCTGTCCCCAAAGGGACAGCCAGGTCTAGTGCAAGTGAAATGGAAACTCGGGCAGAGGCAGCGCTTGCAGCTGGTCTATTAATAGGGCAGCCTGGGCGTGTCCAGGCAGAGAAGAGCCTGGGCCTGCAGGGAGGCCCCCCGAGCTGTGGCCTTGGGGGCCAGGGTTACTCTGGAGTCCTGCCCACTGCCCCCCTCCGCTTGGCCCTGTTCCACACTGTGGAGAGGGGACAGGTGATAACTTTTCTCACAGGGTGCCTTTTTAGTGGGAGCTGAGCAGCCTTAGCCCCGGGAGCCCAGGGAGGGACTCCTGCCACCTCCATTTGCCACAGTACAAGGGTCAGCAGACAGAAGGCACATTTGGGACCAGCAGGGAAGCAGGCTTTTCCTCTTCGCCTCAGAGGAAATTTTGAGTTGAGCAAAGACGGGCCAACTCAGGCAGCCATCTGGATACTACACAGTCCAGAAGCTAAATCCAGTACCCTACTTACGCATAACAATTCTCTGAGAATTCCCAAATTTAAGACTCAATGGCCTTTAAAGGGGTGCTGGTATCTATAAGTGTAGGGTAAGTGAAGCTGCCGTGTACAGCTGTATGAGCTGTGTACTGAACAACTATCAACATCCATTCTGGTTCTTGCCATATTGCAACGACTTGCAAAGGCACACAGCTGGCATTCTGTAAGAGCCCAGCCAGCTCTGCTGAAGGGAGGCTGCTTATTTAAACCCCTCACTTTACAAAAACAGAGGCCTCAAGAGGGCAGGAACACATCTAAAGCCACACAACACGTATGGCAGGCCTAACTGTATGGTTGGGCCTCCTGGCCCCCAGCTCATCCCTACCTGTCGTCACCATTTCTGCTCTCTTTTATGTTTTATCTGCCCCAGTGCCAGTGAGGAACTCAGCCTTGCAGGACACTCACATTCTGGAAGTTTCTGCCCCTTTCTACGCAGCATCTTACACTGACTTCTCTCCAGCGCCCTGGGTTGGCCGGCCCTTCTCCCACTGTGTTTGTTCAGACATTGGCCCACATGTTTTGTCCATTTCACGCTTCAGCTCCAGCACTACCCAGATTGTTTCCTGTAGGCTTTGGTTTGAGGTTTTTTCATCTTCCCCTGCCAAAGTATGTGAGTTGTGATTCAAGACATTAAAACTCAGAGAGGCTTTGGTGCAACCAATTCCATTCACCCTCAAGCATGCTGCACAGGCCCTGCGTTCCTTCCCAGATCCACACGAGGGCCCGAGGGCCAAACACGGGTGTTTGGCCACCCACTGAGATCCACACCCACAGGAGTGGTGGGGGGAGGCTGGGTCTCAGCCCGTAGATTCCAGGGGCAGTGTCTGAAGTCTAAGTCTCCGAGAGCCCAGCTCCCATTCTAGGACCACGGGTGTTCGATGGCCCAGGGCCGGATTGAGGCTAGGAAGATGCACCCTGAGGTACAGCGAACCCGGGTAGAGTTTGCTCAGTGGAGCTGGGGTGGGGCCAGAGTTCACTCATTCCCTCATTCACTGCATAAACAGATATTGACTTAGCACCTGCGGTGTGCTAGGCACTGAAGTGAGAGTGGGAATGGAAATCAACCTCTCTGGCTTCTCAGAGCTTCCGTGCTAGTAGATGGAGACAGATAATAAAATAATGTCATCTGAGGCAAGGGCCCTGAGAAATAAAGCAGGGAGAGAAGTTACAGTGCCAGGGGAGAAAGTGGGGGTGCTGGGATTTTAAGCAGGACACTTCAATGATGTTTCAGCAAAAGCTAGCAGAACGTGAGGGGGATTCGTGTAGATAGCTGAGTGGGGAGTGTGTGTGTGTGTGTGTGTGTGTGTGTGTGTGTGTGTGTGTGTGGTGTTTGGGGATTGAACCCAGGGCCTAACACATACTTTGCAAGTGCTTTACCACTGGGCTGCACTCCTAGCCCATTTTTTATTTTTTTTTTATCTTGAGTCAAGGTCTCACTAAGTTATGCAGACTGCCTCCGGTCTCAAACCAGGGATCCTCCTGCCTCTGCCTCCCGAGTTGCTGGGATTACAGATATGAGCCACCACATCCAGCTGATATCCAGGTGGCTTGGTCCCTTCCGGATGCTATAACAAAATACCTTAAGCTGGGTCATTTATAAACTGCATGAACTTATTGCTCACAGGTTTGGAGGCTAGGAAGTCAAGATCAAGGCACCAGCACTTAGTGTCTGGTGAGGGCCCTCTCTGCTTCCAAGACGGCACCTCCTCACTGCATCCTCACAGGGCAGAAGGGCCAGACAGGCTCCCTCACACCCCTTTTCCCCCGTAGTAGGGCTCTGCACCCATGACATGGTTACCTCTCAAAGGCCCACTTCCTAATACCATCAACTGGGAGGTGAGGTTTCGACATGTGAATTTGGGAAGAATGTGTTCAGACCACAGCCCCAGTGAAACCATTCCAGGCTGTGCCAGGCTGTTCTATGGAGACTTCAAGGCACAGGGACAGAGCCAGGACTCAGTCCCCAGCTTCCCATTCTGTCCCCTCTTCACCCCAGCCCTCTCTGGGCCCGGGTGTGGGTGTCCACAGGCTCCTGCCATCTCCCACGTGGCCCCTTCACATTACAACTCTTCCTGCATCCCCACCTGGGTGTCATTCCTGACCTCGCTCTGCCTGCCCCACAACCCAGATCCATCCACCTGCTGCCCGAGCCTCCACCATCTGCAGCCGCTGCGCTGGGTCAGGCCCTCACCCACCCTCCTCTGGTCACTGTAAAGCCTCCAAGCAGGTCTCACAGAGGCCCACCCTGCCTCCAGCCTGCCCTCCCCTCCCCCAAGAGACCCTCCACATGCGGGATGAAGCCGCCCCTCCCCACAGTGGCCTCATCTGCTGCCCCACCCGCACAAGGCAGCCCCTAGGCACAGCGCACATTGCCGGAGCTGCGCATGTCAGCCCCTGTCCCCATCTTTCCTGCTCCTGGAGTGCCCCCGTCGGTCCTCAGCTCGGGGAGTGAGCCCTCCCCTCCCCTTCCTGAAGACTTTCCTTCACTTGCCCCACGCCCAAGGTATAAGGGCCCATCTCTCTCTATTTCCTATTGGTTTGGCTTGGGGTTTTTTCATTTTTCTTTCTCAAGCTTGATGGATGTGGGTCCTTGCTCAGTGTCCAGTGGAGAAATGAGGAATCCTGCTTTTCCCCAGGCTCCTACCAACACCTTCTTCTTTGTCATCACTGAGCTCTCCTCAGGCTGCCAAACAAGTGTCCTGGGCCAGGAGCATGGAAAGTTTGCAGTAAATCCTGCTGATGGAGTGCATGATGGGCATTTCTGCGACATCTGCTTGATCCAGCCTGCACCCATCACTGCAGTGGAAAGAAGGTGGAGACCCTCTGGGGAGGGGTCCCATCCTTTCCAGGGGACAGTAGTCCCAGCCAACCTGGTGGCAAGCAGTGGGCTCCTCAAAAAGGAGGTGGCCAGCAGCTCAAGAGCACATTAGACACTGAGCCATTAAGCAGTGGTGGCTACTCTGGGGCCCCTTTAGCCTCAGGTCCCATCCTAAGTTCTGGGTCACTCTCACCCCAATTCCCAGGAGCCCAGCAAGCTGAGCTCCTCTGCCTCTGGGCTCAGCCTCAAGGAGCTGCCGTTTGCATCCGGGGCCACCTGCCCAGGAACGTTCTCTCCTGGGGAGCAGGGCAGGGAGCTGGTGGTCAGGCTTCCCACAGAGAGGCCCGGGTCCATCCAGCCGCTGACCCGTGGCCTCTCCAGGAGCACAGGGGCCTGCTCAGGCCCCGCCAGGCCGGCTGCTGCCTGGGTTCACTCTGAGGTCAGCCTTGCTTCAAGGTCATGTAGGATTTTTAGCTGAAGGAATTAGGTCCCTCTTCCTAGTAGACATGGCAGTGGTGTGGCTTATCTGCCCCAAAGAGAGAAGAGCGGCGAGCTCAGGCGCCCTGGCTTCTTCTCCAACAGGAGGCTTTATGAAGCTAGTGGGAGCAAACGGACTGTCTCCTGGTCTCCAACGGAGACTGGGGGGCCCAGCCTTCTTCAGGTAAGCCAGTGCCGACCTTCCTGCCGGCACGTTGGCCTGGGAACTTCATTCTTGACCTGAAGGCCTTTTTAGGAGATTTTCGCTGTTTGGGTTTGTAGGTCTTCATGACCGTTTTCCAGACTCAGGAGCATGTCATCCTCTGCGTAAGTGCTGTGGCGGTCTTCCTCTTTTGTCCACTGAGGAGTCACGCAGAAATCGGCAAGCAGGAATGGGCGGGGACATCAGAGTGGACGGCAGAGTTCTCTGGGCTGCCTGGGCTTCCCAGAGAACGGGGGCTGGAAATTGATACAAGAGCTAGAGAAAGATGGTCTCTGTCAGCTGGGTGCTCAGCTGGGGGCCTGGGGACTGTGCAGTGGTCTCCAGTGTCACCTCTGAACCTGGGGTCCTGTCCTTGGCCCCATTCAGACCCCGAGGTCCCTGAGCTGGGTCCCCACTCTTTCCTCCTGGGAGAGGGGGTTGTATCAGCAGAACACACGTGACCTCTGCACTCAGTGGGCAGGCTTTCCGCTCTCCCGGAGGCCCTGTCTTCCCTGGATGCTAGCAATCCTGGGTCCCCTGGGAGAGAAGAGTGTAGGGGTCCCTAGTTCTTGTGGGGTGGCACGTCCCATGATTCCTCTGCAGCTCTGGTGAGGGGGAGAGGTAATGGAAGGACATGAGACCCCTCAGGATGGGGTCGGGACCACAGTGGTCCAGGAAGCCTGCACCACCCACTGTTCCTTTAACACCTAAAACCCAGACTCTGAAACACAGTATCTCACCTGGGAAAGGCCCCATACGGGCTGTGCTTCGAGGTTAGATGACTCGGCCAGCACAGCTCAGAAGCACTGAATTCTTAGGAAGGACCTTCAGGTTAAGCATAAAAGACAGGGAGAATCAGGCCATACCTGTGCCTAGGGTGTCCACTAAGTGCTCAATGCCCACAAGCTTTCCTTTCGGGGGTTCCTCCCTCCCCCCTCAGAGGTCCCTGACTACACAGAGCTCTGGCCTAAGACAGGGCTCCGATTCCTTTTCCTGCCCTGTCCTTACTGGGGACTTGGTGCCTCAGTCTCCCTGCCTGTCAAACATCCCTTCTCACAAAGTAGTCACAAGACTGAAATGAGAGACAGCATGTGGCGGCCCTCAGAGGAGGAATGGAATGAAAGGGAAGTGGATGAGCGCATCAGACAGACGTGGTGGACAGTGTCTGATTTTTCTGCCAGGCACATTGCCCTGTAGTTTAATAAACTGGCCTTATTCAGGGAGCACCTGGGGGCGGCAGGCTTCATGAAGCATGCGGTGATTTCATGGTAAAGCCAGGCACTTGGCTGTCCCAGGGGGGTGGGGGCATTTCCATCTGGAAACGATTGGTGTTTTCCTGAAGTCAAGGCCATCCGCAGACTTCCTGCCTGGCTCCTCTGGGCCCTGGAATGGCTCCCACCTGGACCCAAGACCAAGGACATTTCATTCCCCCTGGATCGTTCGTATTCCAGGCACTGCAAAGCCCACACCAGCCAGCACCGCTGCCAGGCTGCGCCGACTTCTTTTCATCGTCTCTGTAAACACGTTACAAATTGCCTTCCAGTCTCCATTCTCCGCCTGCCTCGCCTCCCATTTTCTGGCCTCCCCAGATTTCAGCCTGCAGGAGCGAAGTTCTTCCTCCTGGTCTCCACAAGGAATTGGTGAAACAGAAAACGCAGGAAATTAATGTCCCAGCCTCAAGGCTCCACACAGCATTAGATGGAATTAAAGCAGAATAATGAGTCGATACACACACAATTCTGTTGTTCTTTGATTTTCCTTTCAAAATTCATGTAGTGAATGCTCCCGCCATTCCACGCCGTCTTGGGCTGGGAGACGCGCTAGCGTCCTGAATGAATTTACATACCAAATGGGTTTTAATTTTATATTTTCGCTTAAGGTCAGGACATTTATTTATTATCATTATTTATTACTGAGGCACGAGTGGTTTTAATTATTTTAGTGTTCCTCCTACAAAGCAGGATAGCTGTTGGCTACGGAACATTTTCCGTTTCCGCTCACATAAATAATATAGTTTTTAATTTCATGAAGATTTAGTATTCGTCTGCTTTGTAAATTAAAGTCATCGTTTACCACAACAGAGACGGAGTGCTCGGAACGTCCTGATGGACTTTGGCTGTCAGCTGCTTCTCTCGATCACTTTTCCTGACTTGAGTTCCACCCACGGTGGTGTCCAGAAAGAAGCAGGGCTGGGGCCAGAGCAAAGGGGCTCTGTGGGGCGTGGAAAGGGGAGGAATGTGAACTCTCCCTCATGCACGGTCATTTGCGTTTATATATTATCCCATTTGTTCCCCCATAGAAACCTACCAAGGCCGATGTTTTCACAGATGAGGAAACTGAGATCTCAGCTATTAACTTACTTCCCTAAGGCCACACAAGTCCAAGCCACAGGTTAAAATCTTAGTATTTCTTACCCACACTGCAGCAACTTTGCTCCCTTCCTACAAACTCTGTCTGTGTCAAGGCAGCAGAGGTGGGCAGGTGCCTCTCCCCAGGCTTGGGGCTGAAGGCCGGCAGGCATTTGGCAAGCAATATGGGAAGAAAATTTAGCTGGGGTTAAAAGAATATTTAGCTGGGGCTGGGATTTAGCTCAGTTGGTAGAGCGCTGCTCTGCCATCTCTGAAGTCCTGGGTTGATTCCCAGCACCACAAAAATGGGAGAAGGACGTGGCAATCCACTCCCAAGGCAATCCGCAAAACAATCAGCCCTTGAAAACCCTCTGAGGGTCACTGAGTCAGACATGACTCAACAGCACCTAACAACAAGAGGAAGAAGAGAAGACAGGTGGGCAAGGCCATGAGAGGGTGTGTGGAGGGCAGAGGCCCCCAACTCAACCAGGCAACTCATCCAGATATGCTGAGGCCATTCAACCTCATGATATCTTATGGAATCCCCTCCCCTGGGCCTCTCCCATCCTTCTTCAATTTTCCTTCCCACCTCATCCCTCTCAGAGAGGCCATCATATCAGTAAACTAAGCTCCTGTGTACGGGGAGCATGCCCCACCCAAACACTGGGATTCCCTGTGTGATAAGACAGGACAGGGCAGCCTCCTACCACCCTAGAACCCTCCCTGGGCTGGGGATGTACTCTGTTTGGACCCAGCTGAGCAGCTGCAGATTAAACCCATGTTTAGATTTAGATGACACCAATTCACTTTGCAGAGGTTTTCTTGAGTTCTCCTTCAGCCTTCAGCTATCGGTCAGCCCCTGAGAGACTCAGTCTCCAAGCAGAGGTCCTGTTTCCTGGCGGCTGTGTCCCAGGGCGGGGAGGGGCGGGGGGCCAGAAGCCTGTGTTGTAAGCGCACTCCTGTCAGCAGGGAGCAGATGGAGTTGCTAGCAGGCTCACTGGGATCTACCGGGGGCTGTGCCACGCCATCCTTGCATGCACTGTGGCTTAAGTTTAAACAGAAAATAGACCTCACACTGAGTCATCCTTCTCCTTAATGGAAGATGAGATTGTGTTAGCAAGAACACATCGTGTTCGGGGAAGAACACTGCCATCGTGGGAATGCGCCTCTTTAGCACGTCTCTAATCCCCGACATCTCCTTCTAAATGAGGGAGACGGGCGGACTTTGATGCGGGGGTGAAATGTCTCTTCCATACAACAGTGAGATTCTCTTCTTCATCTCAGAAATAGGGTCCCCAGGAGGACATAAATACATAGGAGATTCCCAGTGCATACTTTCCCGATTTTCTCCCTTCTTATTCTTGGCACTAATGTAAGTGGTACTTCTGGATTAGACCAGCAAGATAGGAGCCCAGAGATGCAGGAAGTCTCCAGGCTGTGTTTAGAATCAAATAGCACTAATGACGACATCGCTTCCCACTGAAACGGGAAGTAAAATACCTTTCAGAGTTAGATTGCTTGCCACATCACACAGGGACCTGCTTTGGGGAGATGAGATCCCCCTGTAATCCAGACCCAGAGATTTAAAGTCGGCAGTGGAAGCTTCCCTGTGGAAAGGTGCAGTTAGACATCTGTTCGCCACTTTCCCTACATAACCAATGAGGAGGTTGAGGTCGCAGAGCTGGGAAGACAGCATCTCCTACTCTGCTCTCTGTTGAAGGTATCCTTTCCTCCACTCACCCCAACACCTACCCCCAGGGACCCTGCGATCTGGCCATGGAGGCTGAAGAAAGCGTAGGAAAGGTCAGGGAACCGGGCAAGGCCATCTGTAACTACACTGTTGGCTCCAGCAAACATGGTGGCCATCCTGAAGGAGGCTGGGAGGGCAGAGACTGGGAAAGGCAGATGGGGGGCAGTGGAATAGCTGAGAAAAATTCAGCCTGGCAGGAGCAGAGGGTGCCCAGCTGAGAACAGGGAAAGTGAGACTGCATGAAGGGATAGAGGAAAGAGCTGTGACTCGAACACCTGGAAGAGAGTTCCCTGTAATCCAAGAGGAGGCCACACAAAGGAAAAAGTCATAATGGAGACCCACAGCCTCGGACTCCTCAGGGCACTGTAGCAAACTCACTGTGTATCTATTTACCCATCTCTAAAGTTAATATCTGCCTGGAGCCATACCACTGTGGTGTCTGATCCCATCAGATCTTAGAAGCTAAGCAGGGTTGAGCCTGATTAGTACTTGGATGGGAGACTGCCTGGGAACACCAGGTGCTGGAGGCTTGAGACATGAACCCGGCAACCCAGTCCCAAAAAACAGTCAGCCATTGGAAACCCTATGAACAACAGAGAAGCACAATAGTGTTTCACCTGTTGTACGTAGGGTTGCTGTGATTCAGACACCAACTCGATGGGACCTACAAAACGAATATCTAAAAGATTCCCTCTGACCCTGTCCTGCTGTCAGTCTAGGGGAGGAAATGGGGAGCCTTAGTAGATTCTTCTGCAGAGGAGGGGCATCTTCCCGCTCCCACACCTCACCCTGCCATGGAGCCTGGGGTTTGATCACCCTCTCTGAGCTGGTTCTTCCTCTGGGCCTGGGGCCAGGGGTAAGGCTAGGCTGGGCACAGGCAGCCTCTGGACCTGGGGCCAAAAGTAAGGCTCCTTTCCCATCCTGGAAGCACCTAGTTCTGCAGGACTCAGAGGCATCAGAAAGTGAGAGATGAGGCTGGACCTCTCTGAAGGACAAGGATTTGGAAACCATGTCGTGGGTAACAACAGGCACCGGATTGCACATGAGAGGTTGGTAGGAAAAGCAGCAGTAATAACAGTTGGCATTTATTGAATTTTTACTACCTGTCAGGCATGAGTAAGTGCCTCGCACACATTTGCATCAAATCCTGTGGGGCAGGTATTATTACCCCTATTTTAAGATAAAAAACTGACGTTTGGGGAAGCTCACTTCCCCGGATCATTTGCAAAGAAAGTGACCTTATGAGGTTTCGAACTCAGATCTGCCCTGCTCTAAGACAGGGTGCAGGAGTCCAACATCCTTGGGCTTGCCTCAAGCAAAACTGAAAATTCAGGTGGCATTCACTGCACCATGGGTGCACATGCTGCGCACAGGTGCACACACCCATGTCTTGCTTTTCCCCACCTTCCTTGATGCACAGCACAGCAGCTGAGGATGGCTACATGGGAGCCATCACGACCCAGTGGCAGGAAAAAGTTTATTGTCCCTCACCAAGGATAGGGCATAGCAGGATCTGCAACGGAGACAATCTGCAGCCTTCCCACACACAGCACCCACTGCAGTTCCACAGCAGGGCCCTGAGCAGGGCTTCACAGAGGCTGAGGCCGGCTCCATTCACCTTGTGACTGGGGCTTTTGGTTTTGTTTCTGACACAGGGTCTCACTTTGTAGCCCAGGCTGATTTCAAACTCACCATCCTCCTGTCCCAGACTCTCGAGGGCTGGAATTACAGGCGTGTGCCACCACACTGGGCTTGACTGAGGTCTTTCATCATGCTGGGTCCCTGCACTGCCCCTTCCTGATGTTGGAATGGGGAACATGGTAGCTCAAAATGGCCAATATCAAACTTAGGCTTGAGGGTATGTTGTTAGGTGCCGTTGAGTCGGTATCCAACTCATAGCGACCCTACGTACAACAGGCGAAACACTATTGTCAGTGCTTCTCTGCTGTTCATAGGGTTTTCAATGGCGGATTGATTTAGGGGAGTGGGTTTCCGGGTCCATCTCCCATGAGGGTATAGAAGTACAATTCTATACCTACCAGACCATGGGGACAGGGAGCATGGGCATGGAGAAGCCACACCTGGCATGGAGGCCCTTGGGAGCTGCCATCACCCACCTACCTTGCTTGGAGAAGGGTCCCAGAAAACCCTGGACTCCTCTCCCAGGCATTCCTTCCTTTCCCAGGAGTGCTTGTTACAGAAACAGCTACTTCGGGGCAAGCAGAGGCAAGAGAAGTAGACAGCATTGGTTTCCAGTTCAGAGAACTTGAGGTGGAAAGGGCACCCTGCTCAGTGGTCAGAAGCTAACAGCCAGGACACTGGCCTGGGCTTCCAGCTGCAAGTTCAAGGCCCACAAGTGCTTCTGTCTACCTCCATCCCTCCACATGTCTCAGTCCTTATTTCCTCTTCTCTTACATGAAGCAAATAAAACCTCCCTCCCAAGGAGCTCTAGAAAATACCAAAGAGCCCTCCAAATGGGGAAGCCAGGTTTTCTCATCAGTCCTAACAAGAAGAAAAGTCATGGAAGGAAATGTCTGTTTCTTTAGCCACCTTTTCCATTATCACGGACTCCTAATGTAGTGACATATCTTGAAGTGTATATATTAAATATGCAACATATTTACATGTAACACTGAAATATAAATGTTTTATATGTCATTTTATATGGGTGTTTATTATATTTAACAAGTCAGTGATGTAAATCATATATAAACATTTATTGGAAATAGATATACTTAAGTACATGGGTGTATATGTGGTCTTAGACAAAGCCACATACACACGTGTTCTGGAAAAGCCTGAACAAGAGAAATTATAAATGAGGGTTCTGGTACTCACTCACAATAGCAGGCACGACTTCTTTGCTGTATTCTTGGTCTGTGGCTAGGGAGCATATGTGTGACTGTCTGTAGTTTTAAAACAAAGGACATAGGAGCCCAGCCTCTCTGCCCGGTGCCTGGGTGACACGTCCTCGTCTGTGCTTCAGCCACCCCTGCCTGGGTCCTCCACTCCACATCTTTCCTCAGGACAGCCCCAAAGGCACCGCCCTCCCCAGCATGGCGCGGGGTGGGAACAGATGTCTGCCACGCTCACCCGCAGGTTTCTCCCTGTTTCGAGTGCCTGGCTCTCGCAGGGCTGAAGAGGGAATTTGTCCTCACATATTAACGGCAACGCAGCCCGAGCTGGAGGTCGGCGACACCGAAATAATTGGCGGTTAAGAGCCGTGAGGCCATTAAGATAAATTTTTGACATAAAAATGTAGGCTGGTTCATAAAAGGTTGCAGTGACAATAGGTTATAGTGACAACTTTTCAACAACTGTATAAGCCTCCAGATGGAGGGGAATTTGGTGTAATGAATTATGGGCAGTCGAGATAGCACGGCATCCTTTTATGGGCATGGATCGAAGGGGAAAGCAAAGTTATTCAGACTGGCCACGTGAAGCGGCGTATTGGTGAGGCATGGGGCAGAGAAAGAGAGAGAGGGTTAGAGGCTTAGGGGTTGCGCTCCTGGGGATGGCGGGTCTCCGTCTGCCTACCTGGGTACAGGGGTGCGGGGCTGTGTTCCCTGGTCTGGTAAGCATCTTTGTCGGTGGCATTTCCAGGCTGAACCTCTGTGCCTATCCAGCAGGCTCCTGGGCTTTCCTGAAAAGGAGCCCTGTTCCTCCCCAGCTCAGCTATTTAAGCCATTTTGCCCTTTTGGTTAAATTGCTTCCCTTGACTCCCAGATGAGACGTGTGGGGACATTTCTTAAGTAAGGCGTTCTCTAGATGAGAGAGTCCCGCCTGGAAAGGAGCTCAAGGAAGGATGATGGGAAAAAGCCAGGGTCCCTCTGAGCCCTCCCTGCTAGAGCCCACAATTTGCCTCTGATCAAGTCCTCACCTCTGAGTCAATGAGAAGAAGCCACCATTACTCCTATTCACCTTTACTTAGCTAAGAACAATAACTGCCATAGACAGCCATCACAGAGCATCTATGGTCTATCTGGAACCACACTAAGAACTTTGCATCATCTTTCTTAAGCCTGGCAACAACCTAATGTTGTTGTTGTTGTTAGGTGCCGTTGACTTGGGTGCAATTCATAGCAACCCTCATAGGGTTTTTCAATCGCTGACTGTTTCAGGATTGCTTTGGGAGTGGATTGCCAGGTCCTTCTCCCATACCTAATGATGTAGATGTTGTTTCTCCCATTTTACAGATAAGAAAGCTGAGGCCCAAAGAAGTTAACCACAGCTGGCAAAGGTTCGAGCTACTTGGAGTTAAAATTGGTGTCTATGCAACCCCCTAGTCTGCGCTCCTGGCCACTCACTGAACTCCAGGGACCTATAAACACTCCCACACTCAAAAACAGAACAAAAAGGCATCATCAACAGGGTGGAAGTGTACATAAACGCCTTCTAGATCCATTGAGGGCTCTGTAAGTGGGGATGCAAGATTTGCTCAGCTGATAAAATTCATTTTAAATGGGCTTCGGATGAGAGGAAAGCATTCTTGATAGTAAAATCTCTGCACTCAGGGACTGCGCTTTGGGTGTGTGAATTATTTGCTAATAGCAGTTATAGGAGATGAAGTCATTTATGTGGCTGTAAAGGAGCAAAATCCTCCCCAGGAATGACACATATATTCCAGCCTCCCCTCTCCATGGTTCACCACAGGAAAGCATGTGGGTTTGGGGTCTTATCAAATCATGTTGTGATGATGAGGGACCCCCTCCCAGGTCCCCAGCTGAGATGAAAGCAAACCTTTTAGCGACCACTTCATGCCCCAGGGTGGGAAGTCAGGACCCAGCCAGTCTGTGAGAGCTGAGTTTGTTTGCCACCTCCCTGTGATTTCCTTCCAGCTTCTACAGTTTGGGGACAAGAGCAGGCGTCTGCAGGAGAGACCCCGGGGAGGGTTTGCTTGTCTCTGAAGTGTCCAGGAAAAAGCACGAGGGTCCCTCCCCCCGGATACTGTGTCTCTGGTTGTTAGGTTCTCAGGCTAACCACCCAGGCTGGCTGACCTGGTCTAGCCTGCTGAGACCCAGGGGCTTCCATCCCATATCCTAGCACGTCATTTGTTTATCCCCAGCCCTTTCACGGGGCTGCGGCACCAGCACACCAAGCCCTCCGCAGTCACGGGCACACGGGGGGCTCAGTTAATAGCTGCTGCTTCCATATCAGGCAGCGTAGGATGCTCTCGAAGCCCTGGGGCCAGAAGATGGCAGCTGGCCAGCGTGGAGGGAGCAGATTCCAGAGGGTACAGCTGCCAGAGCCCTGGAAAAACTCACCCAGGGGTAGAAGCAACAGCAAGGGACCCTGAGTGAGTGCTGGGTCCTCCTGTGCCTTAACAAGTAGAGTGGCCTCTGCTCTAGGGCCCCTGGAGGCTTGCCACACTGTGCCCAATCTCCCCAGAATTGAAGACTAGCAGAACTCCAGGCTGCTTCATCCTAACAAACTGGGGACGGTGGGACATGACATCGTCCATGTCACTGGGGCGCCTCCTGAATCATGCCCTCCCCCACCCCCAGCCCTGTGCCCTGTGTAAGGAAGGCATGTGCCGCCTCTCTCCTTGGGCTTTTCTTAGTAACAGCACTGGCCGAGCTGCCTGCAGCCTCCTGGAGACATTCTGTCCTGCTTAGCCCCAGAGGCCGTTCCGGAGTCAACGCGCCCATCCCGGCAAGCTCCCCTTCCTCCTGCTCTGGATCCACTGTGAGGTCAATGGGGGGCCTGTAGGAAGCCACAAGGCAGGCTCAGGAATGCCAGTGTCATGGCTTAAAAGCAAGCAAAAGCCCCTCCTAGCCAAGAGACAGCTCCAGGCAGCTGTCCTAAGTGAAAACGTTTCTTTAGACATTGGGTCCTGGCGTCCCAAGTATGTGGCTGCTGCAGAATGGAGGGAAGGAAGCGTATGCGCCTGGGTCTCAGGTGCAGCCCAGGCCCAGCTGGGGGTGGGCACGGGGGAGGGAACCTCGATTGGCTCAGGGCACAAAGCAGAAGAGGGTCTGCCCAGCCTGGGCCAGCTTGGACTTGCGAGCAGTTCTGGGGCCTCTGGAGCCCTCGGATTTCCTAGGAGAAACATCGCAGCTCTTCCCGAGCTTCAAAGAAGTCCCTGAACGTGGAGCCGCCAGCGCCTTGTGCCCGACGCGGTACTGGGCAATTGAGGGTGAGGTCACAGGTCAGGACAGTGCCTGTCTCAGAGTGGTGGCCCACCTCCTCCTCCAAGGCTTAAGCAAGGGCTTCAGAAAGCAGATCCAGAGAGAAATCTGGGTGCAGTTCTCAGGACCTGGGAACCATGGAGCATGCCCAGCCTGTGGCCGTTTCAGTGGCTGCTAGGGCCAGGAAAGGCCGTCAGAAATAGGTCCTCCACCTGCGAATAGGTGGAGGTCCACCTCCATCTACTGCCCCCTCAGGATTGGCCAGACCCCTCCTCCAACCAGCAGTCAAAGAGATTTGGGGTCTCATACTGAAGGCTGGTTGTGGGCCCCAAAGCAGGATAGGGTCATAGGGCCTGATGGTCAGCCTGGCCCAGGCCCATGGAATTCTTGGGAACCTCTGGCTGGCCTTGATCTCTGTATCTCAAAACAACAACAAAAATTAGACCCCAGAACGAAAGAGCCTTGGACATCTTCCTATGCACTTGCTTTGCAGGTGAGCTCGGAGGCCCAGCCTCTTAAAAGGCCCTGTGATGTTTGGCAGGAGAATTCTGAACGAGTTATTCTCTGAAAGACAGAGCTGGAGGAAGTGGGAGAAAGGGGCAAATCCCCGTTTCTCTGGTGCTGGAACCCAGAAAAGCCACAGAGAAGCTGCACTCCTTCTGCCTCTCGGCCAGGTTCACATTGTGCCCAGCCCTGAGGAGCCGCCCTCGGCCAAGAGCCCTGGGGTCTCCTTATGATGCAGCTGCACAGGTGGTCCAGAGGGACAGCGCGTCTGCAACTCTGCTCACCGCTTTTGTGTGTCCCCCTGACATTGTCCTCATCCTGCCTCCTGAAGGACTGTGCCAGAGTAGGTGCCCAGGGGACTTGGGGCCAGGTAGCCACAGCACTGTGAAGTCAGTTCCATGGGCTCAGGCCTGGGTGCCTTGTGGACAGTCCTTGTGTAGCCTAGTCCTTGGCATCCAGGGACTAGGACAGCCCCCTAGGGAACCCTGGTGCTGTCTGGCATGAGGTATCTGCAGCAAGGACCATTGGACAGCTGGAAGATAATTCCCCTCTCCAAAACTGAGGCAGACGTTGCAGGTAACAGGGCTTGCTGATAAGTGGCCCCACTGGGATGCGAGTGTCACCGGAGGAAAGCACTGACATGATAAAAGTGGCAGATTTCCTAGGAGACAGTGTCCCTTCCAGGCAGCAGCAAGAGCCTGGAGGTGGGCACCGGGAGCTTTCCCTTCTGGTTCTGACACCGAGCGTGCCCTGAGGTCTCAGGCCCCTGGAGTACTGGGTGTCCATTTGCGAAATGGAAAGGCCAAATCACTTTGGGGCATTTTAGCTCATCGTGTGTATCTGAGCAAAAGGCGCCATGAGAACAGAAAGGAGGTCCGGGAGCTACGTGCCGATCCTACCCCAGCCCTCTGCAGCCCCAGGGCAGGTTCCTCATCTCCTCTCCCACGCGCCTCCTCTCCCTTCGCCTCCGTGACTGGCTGTGCGCCCGAGCTCCCGTCCTGCCTCGCACCCACTGCCCAGCACCCACGGCTGCCTGGTGAGCCGGCATCTTCTCTCCAGAGGGAGAAACAGTGCCAGGCCCCCTGATGGAGAAACAGGAAGGGCCTACAGGATGGTCAGCCAACCCCCAACTCACTCGCCCCATTGCTGGAGCGGGGCTTGACCCCACCTGGCCTGCTACTGCTTTCAGCAAGGCCCTTGGAGTAAGTCCTCAGCACCTGGAGAACAGCGTGGCCCTGTTCTCTGCCAGGTGACTTGTGCACTCTGCTTGCATCTCTGCTGGAGGAGGCCCTGAGGTGACCAGACCGGTCCTCCTCGGAGCAGGTCCCTGGTTCCCTAGGCAGTGCTGTGTCCTCAGGGACCGAAAGCACCAGGCCCTGGGCCTTCCTCATCTCTCAGTTCCATTGAGGTAAGAAGTAGATTTGGCCATGTTTTCAGAACATGTAAATCCTTACTGATTAAACTGCCCAAGAAAACCGACATATATCCTAGCCTCTGGACCTAAAAGAAAGAGGATTTTAATAAAAGCAGAAAAGTTATCCAAACCCTCTGTCTTAGCACTTCAGAATCCTTCCAAGTCCTCAGGAACTGGAAATCTTCCATAAAGGAAAAACTAGAGTATGTGGGAGCAAGGGTCAACCTATGAGTGTGTGTGTGTGTGTGTGTGTGTGTGTGTGTGTGTGTGAGAGAGAGAGAGAGACAGAGACAGAGACAGAGACAGAGACAGAGACAGACAAAGACAAAGACAGAGACAGAGACAAAGACAAAGACAGAGAAGAAAAGAAATAATGAAAAAATGATTCCAGAACATTTCTTGGGCAAGTGGTACAAGCAGAGGCTGTGCTTCCTCTGCATATCTGGACCTTACACATAGTAGGTGCTCAGGAAGGCTAGAAAGACTTTCCCCTGATGGGTTCTGCTGGAGGTGCAGGGTCCTCTGTGACATTTGTTAGGGCCTTCTGTGTGACTAATTGCCCTTCCTATGGCTCCCCTAGGGCTGGGGCTTAGCTCAGTTGGTAGAATGCTGCTTGTACTCACTGAGGCCCCGGGTTCAATCCCCAGCACTGCAAAAGTGGGAGAAGGACCTGGCAACCCACTCCTGATACTATCCTGAAACAATCAGCCATTGAAAAGCCCATGAATAGCAGAGAAGCACTGACAGTGGGAGGCATGGCACAGTGTCGGGGAGTGTTTCTTTCTGTTGTACGTAGGTAGGATTGCTATGACTTGGACTCGACTCCATGGCACCTACAACAACAGCAGCTCCCTCTAGCATAGCCTTTCCACTAACTGATTTTCACTTCCTCATGGCCAGTGAATCTGAAGCACAGTATTAGAAACAACCTGAAAGCACCTTAAAGGCTATGCCCAAAATTCTGTGTTTCTCCTGACCAATTTAACAATTAAAGATTCGATTTATATAATTCCTTCTCTCATAAAATATAATTTGCAATTTTAATCTCTGAAAGGAACAAATCATTCGCTGTTTGGTATGAGTTGGTTTTATTACAGAGTTTTTCTCCTTAAGGTAAACAGAAATAAGAGCAGAGGGGAAGAGGAGACCATGTATGGGGGATTGGATGGCTGTAGAGTGGGCATCTGTAGGCATGTCAGGGAGGGAATGAGGGAGCCTGATACCTGCTGATCTCACAGCAGAACAGACCCTGTCCTAGGACTTTAGAGGCCCAAGAAATAGTTAGGGCTTGTCTTAGTTCCTTCCAGCTGCTGTAACAAAATGTCATGAACTAGCTGGCTTCTGAACAATAGAAATTTATCACAGTTCTGGAGGCTGGAAAGTCCAAGGTCAACGTGCCAACAGGTTCTATGACTGGTGAGGGCCCACTTCCTGGTTCGGGGATAGGGCCTTCTTGCTGCATCCTCACATGGAAAGGGCAAATTCTGGTCTCTTGAGTTCCTTATAAGGGCACTAATCCTCTCATAAGGTCCCCATCCTCATGACCTTCTCGCCTCACAAAGGTTCCACCTCCTTATCCCATCACACCAGGGATTTGTTTTCAAAACAGGAATTTTGAGGGGGACACATTCAGGTCATAGCAGGCTCTGCCCCTCAACAGAGAAGGAGATGGTGACTCAGAGAAGGCCAGCCAGCTGCCCATAGCATACAGGAAGTCCTAGGTGGGTCTAAGATTTGAAAGAAGACCACTCTGACCCCACAAGAGAATCTCTTTCCTCCACCCCTGCAGGGTGGCATGCTGAGAG
The DNA here is from genome assembly GCA_007922755.1 of Pedetes capensis. NCBI lineage: Eukaryota > Metazoa > Chordata > Mammalia > Rodentia > Pedetidae > Pedetes > Pedetes capensis. The sequence goes on from VMDO01000108.1 coordinate 296,520, forward strand.
AGATGGGAGGGTTGGTGAGAAATGGCTGGGCAGTGCAGGGCATGTGGAAAGGAGGCAGGAGGTGGCATGTGATCCATTTCGCATTTTTTAGTCTTGGACCAAGTGGAAAAATTATTTTTACTTGAATATCTGAAATCGGATCACATCCTACTATCTACATACTTGGTACCTCATTCTTTAGAGGGCCCTGGGCTTGTTTCTTTCCAGACTGTCATCGCGCCACCCTCCAGTTTATCCGTTTAGTCAATTTAGATTCTCAGACACTTTTCTCTTTCTAAGTAACTTGAATTGACTCAGGATAGGGAAAGAGGGAGGATAACGACCCCACCCAGAGGTTATCAGCAGTTGACCCCAAATGTCACCTTTTACTGTCCACACAGACAATAAAATCCTTCTCCATTCCTGGTATGAAGGGGAAGAAAAAAGGTGAAGCACAGAAATCACTGGGAAGATGTTTGTGCATACAGAAAGGAGTAAAATGGTGTCAATAAGCAGTAAAATAGCAGTCAGTGCTTGTGAAGCTTTAGTCTTTTACTTTGTTTTCTCCTGCACATATTTGCAGCTTACTCTCTCTGTACCAGGAGCTCCTAAACGCCTGTGAGGTATCACCTGTTGCCCCAAATCACAGTTGAACGCTTTGTTTTTGTGAGCATCCCGCTTCCCCAGCAAGATTGTGGTCTCCTTGGGGGTAGGGCCCAGTCTTCTTTCCCTTTGTCTTATCTTCAATGCCTGGAATATCATAGGAGCTCAGAAAATGTTTGTTTTGTTTTCATTCAAAGTTAGAGCTATAATTCACAAAATACACACCTCACATTTACTCTGGTAAATTTGTCCTTAATTGAAATGCATTCATTTGGAGAATGTGATGCTGATAGGGACCAGATAACTGGAGAACTGATGATTTTCTGAGTGTGGTGGGCCCCTAAGGGTGTAAATTACAATATGGAGCCGTTAGATACCAAACCCATTGGGGAGGCACTGAGGATTATCCATTCTCATACAGAGCACTCAGTGCAAACCCCAACTCATATTAATTAAAAATTCTAAATCACGCAATTGTTTTTTTCCTGCAAATGCTTTTATGCTCTGTTTTATTTATCACCATTAATAATAACAATAATAATAATAATAAAACCACTATGTGATTAAGGTGCAGATAAGCAATTAGGAAACAAATTATTTACAGGGTTTTAGGGAACTCTGTGCTAGAAATGGAAATAGAATAATTACAAAAGCGGTTAGTAAGAGTGCTGGTTCTAGAAGATTCTCCAACTGGGAGTTGAAGTCAGTCATTGGGTTCTATTTTGTCTGTGATTCTATTGACTTCGTCTAATGATATCGATCATTTTGTCCCTTATCCATTTGGCAAATGTATGCTATGTGTCTTGAATATTCAGGGCACTGTGCTAGACATTGGGGAAGTGTTGGTCAGTGGGACACTCCCTACCTTGTGGTGTGGGGTGGACCAGACAGGTATTACATCCATGACAGTAAAGTGGGCTGTGGTCAGCAATGCAATGGACAACTGTATGCTATGGGTAGCTTTCCCTGTGGCTACATTACCTAAGTTGAGACCTGGAGGGTAAGTCGGAAATATCCGGGTAGAAATGGACCCCTGGGGGAGAAAGAGTTCCCTGGAGAGGCGCAGTGATGAGCTCAGTACCTCTGAGGACCAAAGAGGAATTCACATCTTTCACTAGCGATGGTAACAGTGAGAGAAGAACTGGAAATGCCAGTGTAGGCCATACCCTGAGGACAGTGGGGAGCCACAGAAGAATTATCATACCATAATAATCGTGTCTACATTTCAGAATCCTCTCTCTGGGTGGTTTGGGGTGAGGAGACAGGAATTAGAGATGCCAGTGTGAAGCCAGACCCAGAAAGTCATGATGGTGGTGGCTTGTTGTTGTTGTTAGGTGCCATTGAGTCGGGCCCGACTCATAGCGACCCTATGTACAACAGAACAAACCACTCCCTGACACTATGCCATGCCCAGAACTGTCAGTGCTTCTCTGCTATTCAAAGGTTTTTTGGTGGCTGATTGTTATGTGCAAAGACAGAATCTGTAAGACAGTAGAAAATGGCCAGACACAAAGAGACAATATTAGCAAACATCTCTAGAAACAACAGAAAATAAAAACAGAGACTGGTAAGGCTTCAGATATATTGGAGTTATCAAATTATTTTAAAATACTTATGCTTTACAAAGTTCAAGGAGTTAAAAGACAAACTTAGAGTTTTTAGCAGAGAATCAAAAACTCTGTATTTTTTATAAAAACCAAATATAAATAATCTCATAATACCCCAAGCTAAGAACCTCAATGGTGACTATAGCAGATGCAACTACAGATAGAATTATGAACTGAAAGATTGATAAGAAAAAGCCTACAGCCTTAAGTATAGAGAACCAAGAGAAAAAAAATGCAGAAAGGGAAGGTAAGAGACACTGAAATTACAATGAAAAGGTCTAACATCTGTACAATGGAATTCCAGAGAAAGAAGGGAGAGAAAATGGCTAAGAAGCAGTATCTCAAGAGGTAATGGCCTAGAACATTCCTAAACTCTTAAAAGACATCAAGTCACTCACAAACTCGAGAAGCACTAAAACTCCTACAGGATAAATAAGAAATCCACACACCAAGGCTGTCATAGTAAAACTGCCAAAAACTAAAGATACAGGGAAAAATCTAAACAACAGAAGGAAACATATTACTTTCAAAGACACAATAACTAGCTATGTAACTGATTTCTCAATAGAAACACTGGATGTCAGAAGACAAGGGAATAACGTCTTTAAAATGCTGAAAGAAATCGCCAGCTTAGAATTTTATGCCCAGCGATAACACCCTCAGAACAAAGAACCAAAGTGATATTTTTTAAAGGTGTTCAGACAAACAACATTAACGGAATTTGTCAGTAGACAATCTACACTAAAGGAAATAAATACCAAAATGTGTTCTGAAGGCAGAAAGAAACTAATTCAAGATGAAAAGTTGGAATCTAAGGAAGGAATGAACAGCAACAAAAAATATAAATATGAATCCACATCTAAATGAATATTGATTATATAAAGCAATGTAAAATACTCCTATGAAACAGCATCTATAGAGAAATAAAATAGATGAAAAATGGCATAGAAAGGGAGAGGCAGGTAAATGAAGTAAAATTATTTTAAAGCCTTTGAATTGACAAGGAAACAAGCATATTATTAGACTTCAGTAAGTCAAGGATAAGCATTGTAACATTTAGAGATATTACAATGAAATAATACAAACTACTTAATCCAAAAGCAGGCAAAGGAAAAAAAGAAAAAGAGAAAGGGAAATTCAGAACAACTGAGTAAAATGATAAACTTGACTGTATTAGTAATTATATCAAATGTGTACGTCTAACCAAAAGAAAAAGCTTTTCAGGCTGAATTTTTAAATTCTGACTATATGTTGTTCAGAATAAGCACATTCAAAGGAAAAAGATGTAGAAAGATTAAAAGTGGGATAGAAAAAAAAGATACGCTGTGTAGCTACATAAATATCAAACAAAATTGACTTTAAAACAGAAACTAATGCTAGAGTTTTAAACACTATTTCATAATTAGTTTTTAACAACCTGCCTCAGTCCACCTGGAAGATAGAAGAATTGCATGCATCTTAGAATACAGAACATAGCCTCAAAATTATATCAAACTAAAATTGATAGAACTACAGTACAGTGAACAAATATTTTAAATCCTTAATCGTAATAGGAGGCCTTTAACACATTCTCTAAATAGCAGAGCAAACAGACAAACGTAATAATAAAAATAATAAAGGTGTAGATTTGAAAACACAATGAACATCATGGAAAGATATAGAATATTATATACAATCAAGAAAATGTACATTCTTCGGGATCACACCTAGTATTTAGAAGTGCAACAGGGAAAAATAAACAAGGAGTGTTGGGTGTATGGTTTCAAATAGCAGAGTCAAGGAAAACCTCACCAAGGTGATGTTTGAAAAGAGAGCTAAGGAGGTAAGAAGGGATGTCCCTTCCACAGGAAGCAGGAAGGAAGGACATTGCACGTTGAGGGTTGAGCCGGGTGCAGGCTGACGTATTCTGGAACCAGCAAGGGACCCTGTGGCTGCAAGTGACCCAGCCAGGGCTGGGAAGTAGAGCTGTGCACTGCCCTGGTGAGCGTGCCTGGGCCCAGACACTGGTAGAGGGGATCTAGGATCTGCTGCTCCCTGCCAACCACAGCCAGCTGTGCCCCAATCCACGTAGGATTCCTCCAAAATTCTGCTGAAGCCATCAGGTCCCTTCTGACCCTGTCTGTTGAGCCCTCCACTGTCCCTGGAACATGCACTCCCTTTCATAGCCCAGCCCTTCCTCCGTGTCCCCACTCCGACACCTTTTCATCGGTCTCAGGACACCTGGTGTTGATGGAGCTTGCGCTGCGGCCTGCAGTGTGACCTTCTCACGTTCTTTAGCTCATCCTCCCCGCCTGGAGGGAGGCATTGCTACCCCTGTCACAGGTGAGACTTTCGCTCTTTGGTGCACACAGTCCGGGCACAGAGCCCCACTCCACCCTCCACTCCAGCTGAAACTGGCTCTGCTGGCAACCCCACTTCCAGAGCAGATCACGGCACCTCCTTCCACCTCCAGATAGTTTTGAACCCATAAAACATCCATGTGTCTGTCTGCTGCTAATGCTTGGCTCTGAGCCTGACCTGGAGGAAGGGCTGTGGCTACAGGGGAGCTGGTGGAGGGGGGTAGGGGGAGTGGGCAGGGCCCCTGCAAGCCAGGGCTTCCCTTCTCCGTGGCTGGTGGGCCGTGACCGTGGGAGCCCCTCTGCACAAGGGCCTGCGGGCAGAGGGAGGCTGCTGCAGTGGCAGCTTATGTGGCAGCCGCTCCACCTCCCCTACCCCTGGCCCTCTGAGGAAACGCATTATTCCGGTCTAGGTGGCTCCACATCCGCAAGCCCCCCACTCGCACGCACGCTCGTTTAATGCACCTGGTGGTTCCACACTTGTGAGGGTCACTGCGCGGACACCGCCTGTGCTGTGGACATTGGATTAAAATGACCACATCAGTGTGGTTCAGTGGCACCGGCCTGTGGGCACTGCAGTGTCACTGCTGCTCTCTGTTCAGCACAAGCCGCTGCGGGGTGCTGTCTCCTGTCACACAGCTTTCCCAGGGGCTCCCAGGGCTACCTCCACTTCTCCTTTGGGAATCGGCTCCTTGTGGCCTCTGGGTCTTGCAGGCCTAGTAACCTTGATTCTTCCCTTTAAGAGATCATAAAGATCAGCAGTCCCCTGGGCCAAGAATGGCCTTGCTGGGCCTGCAGGCTCCTGGCAGTGGTGTGGCCATCTTAGCCTGTGCCCCAGGTCACACTCCCCATTGCCCTTCATCCTCTCCAGCTGCAGCCCTGTGGTAGCTCTGCCCGTGCCGCTGAGTCCAGTCAGTCCTCATGATCTTCCAGTGAGTCCAACAGAAAGTTCACACCCAGCCTGGGGTGCATTTTGTTCTATGGGTCCGTGACAGGAAAGCCGCAGAAGTTTCTGGAGCTGGATCACGCTCATTTCACCTAAACTAACCTTTCTTACAGGGTGGAGTGAGGGAAAGATGAAAAGGGAAAACACAAATTCAGCAATGTAAGTTTAAGAGGGAGAGATTTAGTGAGTCTCTAAATATCGCCTTCCACACACTTCCCATTCTGCTGGGTAACGAAAGTAGAGGTGTCCCGGGGACTTTTTTATTTTTTTACTTTTTTCCCCCTTACTGGTTAATGTTGTTGGAGCAAAAGGTAATACAGAATTTGCTTTTTCCATTATGCACTTATCACATCACTTTTGGTTACACTTTTACCAATTTACGAGGTTTATGGAACCTTTTGACTAACATGCAGTAAAACTCATACGCATATTTGGGTTATGTTCCCCTATTTGTCCCATGTACTCGTGAAGTTGCATCGTTTACGTTGAGATTATCCTCTCCCCCTTTATCCTTCTACATTGTTTCTCCTCCCCATCCCACCTTCCCCAATCTTTGCTTCCTTTTGCTAGCTCCCTCCCCCCAGGGCCATTTTTAAATCAAGATTTTCTTAAAAAGAAACATGTTTTCAATCACCAAGTAAACCATTCACAAGGACATTTTCTGGAATGATGAGAACAATAAAAGCTATTATTTTGGGTGAGGGGCACAGGGACTGCGCTAGGCCCTGGGAAGGGGCTTTGGCATCTACCATCCTTATCTTCCCCGTAAACTGTAAGTTTGGTGCTATCAGGAAATAGATTCAGAGAAGTCTAGCAATCTGCCCATGGACAGTGCATGAGCAGTGGCTTTGTGGTTTGCCCCGAGTTGGTATAATCTGACCCTATTCCCAGGGTCGTTCACAGAAGGTGCCCTCAGACCTGCACAGGCAGCAAGAAAATCCCACAGGAACTTCGGGTGTCCAGAGCTAGTGGGGAGCCTCCACTTCTTTCCTATTTCCCATCTCTGACCTTTCTCTGTGGATTGAAGCAGTGTTTCTATCATGGTGTGTCTTCCGGGTTTGAACTGTAAGCTGGTGCAGTAGAAATAGCCTGTAGAAATAGGAGCGTGCTTCCATTTGCCATAGGCCAAGGAAACTTTGCAGCGGTCCGTAGGGTTTCCATTTCTGTCTTTTGTCCCCTCCTCTCAGCTCACTTTGATTGCCCATAACATTAACTTTAGAAAGAAACGAGGGTAAACAACCTGGCATATCCAATCCAAGTATCTGATTTCCCACTGCCACCTCCTGCTCCGGCCAGGCAGTGCACCTGTCACAGACCCCGGAGGGAGTCACCGGCAGAGAGGCCCACCGCATGCCCCTCGCGGCTCCATGCCTGGGCTTGCTTGCATTTGACCATGGTGAAGCTCTCTTACTTAACAATTCATTTCGCTTGCCCTCTGCCTGGCCAGCTTTGGCGAGGCTCAGCCGCAGCTCTTTGCTCACAGCTCTGTGTTGGGAGAAAGAAAAAAAAAAGCAGCAAACTGCATTTTGTGCAGGGCTTGTTATTGCTTGAGACAGCAGTGTTATTTTCATGGATATTGTGTTAATAGGGGAAGGCTGCTTCTTGGAAAATATTGCCTTCGAATCCTCTGACTCTCTTCATGTTCTATAAAAGGGCATTAGGCAAATACTGGGAAATTCAGCAGCTTCCTCGCTGGAGAGTGCAAACAGTGGCTGGATGGCCCCGCACCTCTGGTGGCAGCAAAACAGAATGAGAATTGGCTGCAGTTACCTTCCTAATCAGCCCGCAGCCTGGATAATATCAGCAATACTAAAGGTTACAGCTTTTCCTGTGATATATTGCTTCTTCAGAGAGTATTAAAGATGTTTTGAATCTATTTTTTAGGAATCTTGAAACCGCCAGTGGAACATTTTTGATGTTGTGGGTAATACATACAGCAGCAGCATGGGAAGGCTGGGCCCCCAGAGGTACCCCGGGGTGTTGGAAACGGAAGACACTGCCCATTGTAGTTTTAACAGTTCCGAAGCAAGCTAGGCGGAGCATATGCCGAGGTGTGGGAGCAGATGTGCCGGGGAGTGGTGTTATTTCTTTCATTTGCCGGAGGGCGGGGAAGAGGCAGACACGGCGTCTCCCGGGAGTGGGCAGGATTTATTGGGAAGGGAGAACGAGAGGAAAAGTTCCGTAATCATGGAAGGATTTCTCCAGCCTTCCTTAGTATTCTCATTGTTTGGGTTTGTTTTTTTCTTTCTTTCTTCTGCCTGGACGCTCCCTACCCGGAGCACAGATTCGAATAAAAACGCAACAAGAAGCGATATCATCGTGGGAGTTGGTAGATGGTGATGGTGTGATGGTTAATTTTATGTGTCAGTTTGATGGGGGAATGGTTAATTTTGTGTGTCAACTTGTTTGGGCCACCACAATGTACCCAGATATTTGGCCAAACATTGTTCTGAGGGTGTCTGAGTGTCTCCGGAGGGGATTAACATTTGAATCTAGAATCAGGAACTGGATTGAGTAAAGCAGATAAACTTTCCCAATGTGTCGTTAGGCCAGCCAGCAGAAGGCCTGAGTAGAACAAAAAGCTGACCCAGCCTTAAGGGAGGGCAACTCCTCATGCCTAATGGTTGAGCCAAGACCCTGGCCTTTGCCTGCCTTCAGCCGAGATGAAACATCAGCTCTTCTTGGGTTTCCAGCCTGCCAGCTTTCAGACGGGAGTTTATGCCAGCGTCTCTCCTGGGTTTGCAGCTTGCCAACTACAGATCTAGGGACTTCTCAGTCTCTAATTCCTTGTAATAAATTATAGATATATAAATGGCATCAATTAAGGCCGGGATTGAAATAGTGAAACCTTTCCTGAACCCCATGTTGTTGTTGTTAGGTGCTGTCGAGTCGGTATCCGACTCATAGCGACCCTCTGTACAACAGGGGAAACACTATTGTCAGTGCTTCTCTGCTGTTCATAGGGTTTTCAATGGCAGATTGATTTTTGGGAGGGGGTTGCCAGGTCCTTCTCCCATTTCTGAACCCCATAGCCTGACCGAATCAGCTGTGGCCTCTCTGAGATGAGAGTCACTGAGTCCTTGAGTATTCAGAATGATGCCAGTGTCTCCAGAAAGCTCTGCAGCCTTTCCTCTCAGCTGAGAAAATCGGAGGCCATGAATTGTGTGAACAGAAATGAGAATGCTTTGTAAGGCAGTCCCTTCATAGGCAAGTGCTTGTCCTTCCTCTCAAGGGGGCCTGGGCTGGGCAGACGGTGCTCCCTTCTCCCAGGCAGCCAGACACAAGCCCAGCAGCTGCAGGCTTCTGGGCCAGGGGAGCCAGCCTCTCTGCTGCAGGGAGAAGTTGCAGCCACAGCCTCTGTCTCTTATTGCCTAGATGTGTGACTGCCTCCCTGCTCCCCACCTGCTGGAAGAGAAAGGCAAACAATGGGAAGGAAATGTTTTCAAATAGCAAGTGTGCCGTGGCGATTTGTACCTAACATGTGCCCCCAGGGCCTCTGCAGGCCTGGGCTGAGAGCAGCTCCCCCTGCAGGGTCACGGGCCAACTTGAGGGTGGGAGATGGCCTCAGAGAAGTCTGGGGCCTCCAAGTGGGGAGAAAGGGATCAAGGGAAAGGATCCACTCGTGTAGACCTACCCTGTGGCTCCTCTTGAGTCCAAACCCCCCAGTGACTGGAGCACTGACACTGATTTTAGAAGATCAGGCCCCAGTGGGACCAAAGCTGGTGGTGGTCTGTGGTGGCAGAAGAGATTAGGGTTCTAGAAATAAGATCTGACTTGCTGGGATGCCGAACACAAGGGAAGCCTCCTCTCTTTGGTGGAAAATCAGAGCCTCGTGTTAGGGCTCCCTATTGGCAGCTTGATTTGAAAGGATTCAAATCTCCCTTCGCCCTGGAATGGCACCAGGCAGAGACAGAGGCCCAGCTAGGGCACTGGTGAAGCCAGCAGCTGCCAAAGTCCAGACCACCCGACTCCACCCCAGCCTCAGAAGCTTCCCTATGAGGCTTCAGTTTGCTCCTCAAACTTTTACTCAACACATACTAGGTGCCGGGCCCAGTTCTAGAGATACGGGACAGACTCTCCTTCAAGGAATTCACAGTGTCATTGAGGGGCAGCAAGAAAACGGGAATTAGGGTCCAGTAGCGCTCTCTCTGCTGGGATTTAGCTCAGTTGGTAGAGCGCTGCGCTGCAGTCTCTGAGGTCCCGAGTTCAATTCCCAGCACCACAAAAAATGGGAGAAGGATGTGGCAACCCACTCCCAAGGCAATCCCGAAACAGTCAGCCATTGAAAATCCTATGAGGGCCGCTATGAGTCGGATACCGACTCGACGGCACCTAACAAGTGCTCTCTCCAGAGAGCCCTGTGCTGTGTGATGCGTTAGACCAGCAAGGGAGAAGGATCTGGACCAGGCCTCTGGACTCCCAGGCTGCAGCTCTCGGGGGAGGCTTGGCAGTGGCCATGGCAGAAGCTGAGAAGCAGCAACTGTGAGTGTCTGGAGCACTTGAGAAGAGAAGAAAAGAAAGAGGGGAGAGAAGAAGAGGAGGAGAGGAGGAGAGAGGAAGAGAAGAGACAAAGGAGTGGGAAGAGGAGGAAGGAGGGGGAAAGAGGGGGAGCAGGAGAGAGAAGTAAGAGAAGGGGAGGAGGAGCAGGAGGAGAAAAAGAAGGAAGAGGAGAAGGAGGTGGGGGGGAGGGTGGAGTGGGGGTGGAGGGAGGAGGAGGGAGGAAAAGGGAAAGGTAGGTGCCTGCTCAGCCCCCGTGCTAAGGAGACAGACTCCTCCAGGCAAGAAATGCTCACACTGAAGTTGTGAAAACCCCAAGCCCCCCAGCAGAACAAACAGGGACATCAATGTGTTTTAAGATGAACAGAGTGAGCTGCCAAAACAGCGTGTGGCAGCAAGCCACCCCTCTGCGCGCCTCTCCACCTTGGGAGCACTTGCAGAGGTGGGCGCCAGCCCGGGGAGGAGCAATGGGAGGTCAGCCACACCCTCCCCTTCTCAGAGATTCCCCAATCTGCTTCCTCCTGGCGAGCAGAATAAGCCTGGGGTGATGTCCCTCTGTGGTGGCCACAGTGCACCCCTGGGGTTTAGGGGCTCCACAGAGGGTCTGAGGTACAAGCGGGAAGCAGGCATCACCCCGTGTCAGTGCACACAGGAGATATGGCGTATGCAGTGACAAGCCATGTGGGTGAATGTGTCAGGGACACTTGTGTGAGGACGTCTGTGGTCAGCGGTGTGCTAGGGACCGCTTCTGCTGCACGAGATTCAAAGAGCAGGCGCCCAGCAGCAGCCTGCAGCGAGGCCCTGGGCTGTGCCTGGAGCTGCTGGGCCCTTGCCATATGTCCTTCCGAGCCTCTCATCAGGCCTGAATGCAGACAGATTGCAATTCTCAGTGTGCAGATGAAGAAACTGAGGCTCAGAGATATTAAGCCCTTCGCTGTGGCACTCTGGTAATGAAGGGACAGGGACTCAAGCCTCTTGCTCTGATGCCCTGTTGTTCTGAGCCCAAAGGGACCATGCTCCCATGCCTAGGGCAGCATGCTGTCCCTCCTCTCATGCGCACATCCACCATCCTGACAGTCAGCACATAGCCCCCTCCTCCAGGCAGCTCTCCTGAACCTCAGGACTAGGGTAGGATGCCCCTCACCTATTATGGCACTTGATCGTCCTGAGTTGTATCTGGTTCTTGCGGGACTCTCCACCTATCCGATCCACTGGAAAGAGTCTTGCTCCTATTCTAACCACAAATAGTGGGTCTGGTAGGATGGAGCATGGCAAACTCCAGCCATCTGTTTCCAGACCCTCGAGGCCCTAACCCCGACATCAGGACTTATCCTCCCAGCCCTGGTTCAGTGCTTGGTGCCCCTGCCTGGAAAGGCCAGTGTGTCCTTCACAGCCAGCTGAAGGCCTCCTCCTCAGCCCCCCACTTGGCGGGCCTTTACGGTTGCTGAGCGCCAGACACGAAGCCAGCCATCTGCATGGGGAATGACCACAATGTGGGCTTCTACATACAGCGCCTGCCATGCCCTGGGCACGTGTTAATCCACAGGCATTTGGTGTGGGTAGTAGAATTAGCTCCATGTGGGGCGCAAGGATGGCCCCTTAGCTTGCTCCAGCTCTCCCTACTTGTAAGTGCCCGAACTTAGACTGGTACCAGCAGCCTGGCTCCAGAGCCCAGACTGAGACACCACAGCCTGCCCTCAGGAGATCATGGACTGGTGTATGACACACGCTTCTCCACAGTGACAAGAGGAGGTGGGCAAGAACTGGTCACAGGTGGGCCCAGTGCACAGGGGAGGAAGCCAACTCACCCTGCTCCCAGGCATCAGGCTCGTGTGAGGTGGCCTGGAATATATGGGAATGCTCCTTGCCCTGGAGAAGTAGCGGGTTCCATGTTCCAGTGGGCCTGCCTCATGGAGCCCTACAACCCCATGGCCCCTCCACTGCTGGCCTGTCCCCTGCAGTCTGTCCCCAGGAGCCCCATGCCGAGGTTTGCACAGGAGTGGCCTGGGGGATGACCGCTGTCTGGGGAACAATATGTTTGCCTGCCCTTTGTAGAGGGAGTGAGCTGTTTTCTCTCTCCTGTAATTGATACCATCTGTTTCCCTGCATCATGTTTGTTGACATTTTCTTGTTTTAAAACTGAAATGAGTCAGATTGGAAGCTGATTTAGGAAGAAGTATCTGGGAGGGAGGATCCAAGTAGCCATGGGGGACTCTGTGTGTTGGAGCCATTGGTGATGAAAAGATTCCATGGGGCAGGCAGGGGTTCTGCCAGCTACTCCTGCCCTGTGGGGCTGTGGTCTCCTAGCAGTCCGAGCAGGCTGGGTCTGTGAGGGTCGGTATGCAGTGAGTATATGTGCACACGTGTGCGCCTGTGTGCACATGTGAAGGAAGGTATGAGTCATTGGGGTGGGCTGTAGAGTGTGGGTGAAATGGTTGGAGTTGTATTCAGGACAGGGCGCAGACTGGCTGGGACCGAGGTGTGGGTTGGGTGGGTCCCCTCCCTGCTGTTGGCTTCAGTGTTGTCTCCAGGAGGTCTGTACTCTAGCTCCCAGGAGCAGTATAAAGGAGTCGCGAGGCTGGTATAAACCCCAGTGAAGATGAACAAGGGGGCTAAGCTTACTTGGGGGTCTTTACAGATGAGTTTTGGGGAGGACAGCCCCCCAGATGATCCCCACACTCCGGCCAGGGGCCGGAGGTACTCCGAGCAGAAGCACGTGCTGGGCTGTGATGACAGCTGTCTGTGCTGTGCCTCTCTGGGCACTCGTGGACCAGCATATGGAGCCTACATTCCCCGGGCTGTCGAACTCAGCGGGTTTCCACGGGCAGAGAGGCTTCTGTGTCCCGGAAGGACCACCAATAGGACAGGACAGGACAGGAACTGGCTTCCCCAGCCTACAAAACAGAGGCCACCCCACTTCTGGTCCCATACGAGTGTCCTCCAGTCACTTGGACTTTTGCTTCCTAGTGGTGGTTATTCAATTGAAAAAGGTGCCCTGCAACGTTGCCCACTCCATCCGGGTCTGCAAGCCCAACACAAGGCTGATATCGGACCTTCGATTCAAGCCATCGGCCCCTGGGGGCCACAGTGCCCTGGCTTTGGCCTGGTGGATAAACAGTGAGGCTGCCTATAGATGCTGTTTCTGAATGCAGATCCAGCCTGGTTTCTACTCCTTTATCCTTTCCTGGTAAGCTGCAGCCTGTGGGGGATTCTCTGGCCTCCACAACACAGAGAAAACTGATGCAGAAGAAGGACTTTAGTCTTTGGCATGACATCCTTCTTGAAAAGAGTCCTTAACTTTCCCATGTTCTTGAGTCGCCTGATGCTGCTATTGGCTGAGTCCCTTGCCTCATCCCAGGGGCTATGCTAGGCCCCGGAAGTAGGGGATTTCCACTCCTCACTGAAATCCATCTTTCAGAAGAGGGATTATCATGCCCATTTTATAGATTACGTGAGTCAGTTTTCCCTTAGGGTAACAAAATACCTGAGATAATCAACTTATCAAGTGAAAAAGATTTCTTTTGGCTCACACTTTGCAAAGTTTCAGCGCATGATCAGTTGACCCTGTTGCTTTGGCCCTGTGGCACATCATGGTGGTGGAGCAAACCTGCTCACCTCAGAGCAGTCAGGAAGCAAAAGAGAGCGAGGGACCAGAATCCCACAGTCCTCTTCTAGGGCCTACCCACAAGAACCTAAAACCTCCCACTAGGCCCCCCATGTGCCAAACTCAGAACCAAGCCTTTAATGCATGCCTTTGGGGGACATTTCAGATGCAACTACAGCATAGATGGAGGGAAGCAGGGGCTCAGAGAGGTAAAGTGACCTATGCAAGGTCACAGGCCAGTTAGTAGTGAGGTAGGCCCCAAATCCAGGCCAAGGCACTGGACGCTAGGAAAGAGGAGGTGACTCCAGGAGGCCCAGGGTGCTGTCAGCCAAGTGAGGAGATGTAGACGCATCCATGTGGGGAGGGGTTTACCAGGAATCATTGGATCCTACTCATGCCCCTGAACCTTTGCTGCAGAGCTTCTTCCCGGGAAGCCACAGGACCTGTGCTCAGCCTTAGAGCACCAGGTAGGGTGTGTAACTCACTCCACTTACTGTGGTATTTAGGGGGAAGCGAAGGAAACTTCTCATGTCTGCATATTTAAGTGCTTTTATTAAGTGGAACAAGCTATTTCTGAACACGAAAGTGGCCAACAGCCTTAGAGGAAATTAAAATGAACCATGACAATGGAAAATTGCACAGGGGCACGGCGGATTCTCCGGAGATAAATACAACAAGCCTTTCAACAGCATTCGGGAAAGACTAGAGATCATGGAGATTATGTTGTGAGGGGGGAAAAGAAAAAGAGAAGAGAACCATTTGAAAATTAGAGCTCAGACTGGTGGGAGGGCTGATGTGCATGCTAGTCAGATCTGGGGGGTATCTCTCTCCACCAAGCACACCTCCAGGGCTTTGGTGGACAAGGTGGAGCCAAAGTATCAACAGGCAGATACACCAGCTCAGACAGTGTTTCTGAACACCTGCTGTGTGCGTGCTACATGGGTGCCATGGACTGAATTCTGTGTCCCAAAATCCGTAAGTTGAAATCCTCAACCCCATTGCAGTGGCAACCCTTCAGGAGATAATAAAGTTTAGATCAAGTTACAAGGGTGGGGCCCTTGTGATAGTATTAGTGCCCCACGAAAAAAAGAAGAGACTAGAGGTCTCTTTACCATGTGATTACACAGCTGGCCATCTACAAGCCAGGAGGAGGGCTCTCACCAAAACCTGACTATGGTAGCGCCTAATCTCAGATGTCCCAGCCTCCTGAACTGTGAAGAGTAAGTTTCTATAGCTCTAACTACCCAGGATATTCTATTTTGTTATGACAGACTGAGTGAACTAAGATAGTGGAAAGCAGAGATGAACACTCAGGCTTTGGCCTCAAAGAATTCTTAGCCCTTGAGGGTTCAATAAACTGGCTTGTCTAAAGACTCAATCAACATCAGCTGTTAGGGTTATGACTGGGATCCCTCCACTTGTCTGTGCAGTCTCCAAGGCCAGAGACTACTCATCGCTGTATCTCCAGCACAGGATGGCTTCTCAGTCAGTGTGGGGTGAGTGGGTGGGTGGGTGAGTAGGTGCATGATTGGATGGACAGATGAATGGATTGGTGGGTGGATGGATGGATGGATGGATGGATGGATGGACAGATGGATGGGTGGATGGGTGGGTAGATGGGTGCATTGATGGGTGGATGGATGGGTGGGTGGATCATACACCTGAAGGTGATAAGCCCAGCAGAGTAGATGGAGCTACAGTCACATGGCAGTGCTGCACTTGAAAGTGAAAAGAAGGAAACCTTAGAGCAGGCAGCCTGGTCCCTTGCTGAGGAAGGGGCACTAGTGGGAAGCATCTGTCTGGGAATGCTCGCTCATATTCCCTCTCTCTCTCTCTCTCTCTCTCTCTCTCTCTCTCTCTCTCTCTCTCTCTCTCTCTCTCTCTCTCTGATCCCGGGATCCTCAGCAAGCAGCCACAGACACAAAGCCAACATAGAATCATAGTGTGTCTACACTGGGCCAGGCCCCACCTCCCCAGGGGTCATTAGGGTGGCTGCCTCATCCTCTTGCAGAGCAAGACCAAAGCCTCACATTGCCCGGCCACCCACAACCCCGTGCGTGATGTGACACACACAGGGGCCCATTCCCACCCTGTTCCTTGGTGTCACTCCCAAAGACGGGAAACCTATCCATCTATCTACACCAAGAGGTCCTGCTTTCCTGTCCCTCTTGCCCCATCTACCACCTCATAAGACTTTATAACACCGTCCCTGGGCCTCCTGAGTGGGGGTAGAAGCTGTCTGCCCAGCACGCTTACCGAAGCCTGCAGAGATGGGCTGGTGATGGATAATGCCATCTCTTTAAGAAATCACTCGAACCGCCTCCATTCTGGACCAGGGGAACTGAGCAGGACTGTGGCAGACGGAGTGGCTGGCCCTCAGGACCTGCCTGGCTGCACGTTTCTCTCATGACAGAGACAACAGAAAACAGAGGAAGTGAGCACCAGGGAGCTGTGAAATGCAAACTGACTCCCTGGTTGTATGCTTCTGGAATATTCCATGGCAGGGTGGTCAGTCCCACTGAGCTCCGAGTCCCATGCTGCAGTGGAATTTAGGCTCAGGCCATGCCTTGGTTCTGAGCATCTAGAAGTCTCTGCAATAAAACTATTTTAGCTCCTGCTGCCGCATAGGATGTCTGGGCTGCCTTGTTTGTTTCTTTGTCCTGCCTGCCCTTTGGTGTGACTCTGCCACAGTCCCCACTCTGGATGAGGTTGCGGAGGATGTGCGCATCAGGGCGGCTGTTGCTCAGCTTTCGTGAATGCGTGGAGTTCTTCTCTTGGCCAGCGTCGCACACCTGGGGCCAGTGCCGTGTGAGTCACATGCAGAGGCGCTGAGAAATGAGAACGGAGTCCTTCTTTGTAATACAAATATTAATAACGTTCTGCCAAGGCCCATGACTACAGAGGGAACCTTCAGGGGAATTTAGCAGGCATGATAGGAGGATCTGGAAGAAGAGACCATGGAGGGAGGTGCAGACAGGGCCTGGGACACAGCTCTGGGGCTCCTCCTGGCTTGGATGGGTCCGGTATGTGAAGAAGGCTTAGCTGATCCTAGAGTGTTCACTGGGGAGGGGCTGGGAAGGCATTGGGGTGCAGGAGACCAGGCCAGCCCCTCCCTGATCAAGCCATTCTAAAGAGCCTACTGCCTCCCCTGGGGCAGTTAGAAGCCTCCAGGATGGCCCGGAAGAATAGTTCAGAATTAATACTGGCCTGGGCGCAATGGTGCATGCCTATAATCCCAGCCACTCTGGAGGCAGAGGCAAGAGGGTCACAAGTTCAAGGCCAGAGGCAACCTGCATAACTTAGCAAGACCTGTCTCAAGATAAAAGATTTTGAGTGGGCTGGGGTTGTAGCTCAGTGGTAGAGCACTTGCAAAGTATGCATAGGGTCCTGGGCTCAGTCCCTAGTACTGGGGGAGAAAAAAGGAATTAATACTGGGCAATCAGAGTCCAGGCCTCTGAGGACTAGGCCCATTCCACAGGCAGTTAAGTCAAGGAACCTACGCTTAGCTCAGCTCCCTGGGACAGAGGACTTTTCCTCCCCTGTGCACTGCGGATTTCAAATCTGAACCTAACAAAGGCTCCAGGAAGTGGGTGTTGTGGGATGTGTGTCTGAGAGTCTGAAGCTGACCCTGAGGAGGGTGAGGGGTGGTCCCACACTCACTGCCTGCAGGGCCTGCTTTGGGGAAATGATCCATCAAAGCCCGGAGCAAGTGCTGCCCCAGCCGCCTACCTACCCGCCCACTTGGACAAGAATGAAGGTAGTCTGCGCTGGAGAGGGAGCTGGCTGCGTGTCACAAATGCCCAGGTGAATGGGAACAGGCGGGATGGCGGGGCTCCGCCGAGCAGGACGGGCGGATTACAAGGAGCAGCTGTCGGGGCACCGGGGCACCGGGAGAGCTGATTGAAAGGGGGATGAAAGACCCAGCCCAGCTCCGCAGCAGCTGCCCCACGCTCTCCCCCTCGTCCTGCGTGTCTGCCTGGGCCACTGGCTCCTCACATCACAGGCCTCTGCTGAGGGCCAGGCCTGCCCTGTACCTTCCGCAGAATGAAAGGGAACCATATCAGAGGGGAGCTGAAGCGCTGGAAAGGGCCTCTTTCTTTTCAAAGACTTGCATTTGTGATGGGCTTTTTTTTTCCTAGGTGATCTTATTTCAAAGCCTCTTTGAAAATTTTGTGGGTTTTGTAATGGATGAAAAGTTACTTGGAAATAGGACTAAGAAGTTTTTGGTTGAAAGTTGTTAGAGGAAAGTTGAAAGCGTGGAGTTGTAAGGTCCTGCCGGATTTATCGTTCCTTTTGTCCATGAAGCCCATCACAGGGAGGCGGGCTGGAGGAAGAGGCCCGGGGGATCTGGACAGGGCACATGTGACAGCGCCCTGCACAAGCCAGCCCTGTCCGCGGTTACTTTACGTCTGTGAGGGAGGCCATCGATGCCAAACTTTAAGCATAAATGTCTCCAAGGAATAGACTTTGATGTTGGAAAAGGGAAAAGCAAATATACTTCCAGAATACAATAGGAAGCTGGGTTCTGTCGATGACAATGGCTACTGTACAGGTGTTTCATAGCAGGGAAATCATTGTGAAGGAAGATAGAGCCCACATGGGTCTGAGTGGGGGAGAGAAGGGCCTGCCGGGAGCGCTGGGCGTGGCCATGTCTGAGAACCGAGGGCAGGAGAAACCAGCCACCAGGACCAGGAAAGAACCAGATGAGGTTCAAGTGAAGAAAGGCATGGAAAATTGAGGAAGGAGGAAGCCAGTGTTAGGGCTGAGAGGAAGAGGACCTGGAGATGTCCCTGGGGGTGGCATCAGGAGGTAGTTCTCATATAGAGGAGGAGGGTCCACTGAAGCCCAGGGAACGTATGGAAGCAGAGGGCCAGCAGGGGTAATGACCACGTGCTCCCAGCCCCAGGAGGGGCGACCATGATAGAAGGGGCAGGAGGCTGGTGGACTCTAGAGTCACGGATGAAGTAGTCAAAGATTTTTCTGAGCTCCATGTTGGAAAGCCAAAGGGAAGAAGCTGATAAGAGGGAGGGATTCAGGGAGTCCAGTATGAAGAAGGGATGTGAGGCGGCCCCTGGCAGCACTTTGATAGCTGGGAAAAAGGTAGAGATGCCAGGCTCTGTAGCCCTGGTCTGAGACTGGGGTCCAGATACCTCCATTCCTAACAATCCCCCCAGATACATCTCCTGGGCACTGATGTCAGAAATCCCTGCAGTGCTGGTGGCCAGACTCTCTCCCTGTGTGTTCTGGGAATCAGGACACGCAGTGGCAAGTCGCCAATGCCAGAAAGCCAAGCAGTCCAGACGCATCAGGTTCAGATCAGAAGGCCCAGTTGAGGGGACTCAGTGGAGGAAGGGGGCGCTGTGCCAGGTGCTGCTCTGATCACCTAGGGAGGGCTGTAAGTGTAGGGCGCTAAATGTTACTCCAAAAGTATAGAATGGGTGCAGACTTGACCCAACTAAGCCCACTTACAAGGTTGTCAACTACAGCAGGGATAGGCTGAAAAGAGGCGGCCGGGAACATTTTTGCTGTGTCCGAAAGTCTTAGGATGGTTTGGGTGTGGCCTATCCCCCAAGCAGGAGTCTCACTCCTCAGGTGGTGGAGCCTATAAGAGGTGGAGCCTAGCAGAAGGCACTTAGGTCCTGAGGGCTCCATCCTCAAGAGGGGGTAGGCCAGGTTTGGTAGGAGTGAATTAGTGAATTAGAGAGCAGCCTATTACATAAAAAAAAGTGAACCTGGCCCCTCCCCAGTCTCCTGCTTCCTATCTTGCCATGTGACATTTTCTGCATATGCTTCCATCATTGTTATGCCATCCACCATGAGACCCTCACCTGGAGCAGATTGCAGGTGCCACTACCTTCAATATGGAGAATTATGAACTAAAAATACACCTATTTTCTTTATAACACACTAAAGCTCGGGTATTTTGTTATAGCAACACAAAATGAATTAAGATAGAATAGAAATAGCTCAGAGTTCCAAGTTTAGCATCCTTCAAGTATGGTTAACTTCTCTGGGCCTTAATACTTTCATCAGTAAAGCAAAGAAAAGAACACAGAATTTCTCATGGAAGGAAATCGACTCATGCCCATGCCTGGTGTGTGGAAGGCGGTCAAATGTGAGCTATTAAGTTGGTAGCTGGCCAGACAGCCCCATTTCACCTGTGCCTGGCATCTGCTTATAGCTCGATGCACATGGTGATCCAGGCACAAGAACTGGTTGGTGGTTTCAACCTGAAGTATTTACAGATGGTCTTCAGGCTCCACACAAAGCCTGGGATTACAGGGCAGGGGTAGATCCTGAATGGGCCTCTGGAGTTCTGTCTCTCTCCACAACCAGGCATGTCCCCTGTGGTCTCTCCCTCCTTACCCCGCTCCTCCGCACCACCCACTCCATCACATCCCCCACCCCCACGCAGGCTCCTGGCAGGATCATTTACCCTCCAGAGACATCATCATATTCTGTAATATGATTGGAATCTGAATATATATTTAACATGACAAGATTGAAATTAAAATTTAAATAAAGAATTACTTTTCTATAAGTTGCTCCAAAAGCAGTAATTTAGCAGCAAATTGATAGAGAAAGGTAAGCACTGGTCCTTTAAACCATCATGCAGCTTCCAGCATGCGAGCCAGAAGTGTCTCAATTTAACACATCGTTGGTTAGTATTATTAGAAATTTCATCGGGCTCTGGAGCACATTCTGGCGGGGCTCTGAAAGGGAGGCCAAGAGTGCGAACCTGGGGCCAGGGGCCAAGAGAGGCCAGCCTGGTTAATGAGGGAAGGAGGGGTGAAGGAGCCCCTCCCCCGGCGCCCAGCGGGGATTTCATTGCAATTATCTTCTTATGTGTAGTTCAGTAGCAATCAGGAAATGAGAACTGAGGGACCCTTGAATGTCATTTGCTCTTCCCCAGGGCCACAGATTTACTCATGTTGGCCACACATCCTTCCTTCTGACCCCTGGAAACCTAAGGCTCTGAGCAGGAGCCCCTGACCCAAGGAGCTGCCTCCCATGAACCACATAAGCAAGACCCAAAAATCTGTCCCAGTCAGGGCCTGAGGAGCATCTACAGCCCCTAGGACCCCAGGCTCAGAGCACGGGCCTGGGATCTCTGGCGAAAGGCTGCTGCTGCTCCCCGGAGTGGGACCATGGGCTACTTGCATCAGCACCACCTGGGCTTGTCCATGAGGTACATTTTTGGACTCCCTCCCCCAGGCCTATTGAGTCAGAACCTCTAGGAGCGGGATCCAGACACCTCCATTCCTAATCATCTCCCCAGATGCATCTCTTGTGCACTGACATCGGAGACCCTGTAGTGCTGGTGGCTGAACATGCTTCCTGTGCGCTCTGGACGCTCTGTGATAAGCTGCCAATGCCAGAGAGCCTAGCGGTCTAGTAAACCCATGGGCTTACTCTAAAACATTCCCAGCCACCAAAAGAGCTCCTCAAACCTAAATTCCACCACTGGAACGCCATTCCTTTAAAGAATTGTCTCCCAGGCTTCACTTTTGCTTGTGAGCACCATAGGAGGTCTACCCACTCCATCCCCAATATGAACACATTTACCAAAAACTGGCTTCCACCATTCCCCTAACAGGTGAACCCAGGTATCAGGAAGACTCTAAGTGCCTTGCAGGGGACAGATGCTGAAAGGAAGAGAAACGGCCAGCAGGGAAAGGCCTACCCAGCTATGCTTGGTGGTGGAGCTGGCAGCCACAGTCATGTGATGCCCCAGGGCAACCCAAGGCCAGGTGGTGGGAGGGCCTGAGCCCTTCCCACTTTGCTGCGCATGGGCAGGAGTTCTTGCTGTTCTCAGAAGAGCGCTGGGAATGATGACTCTCCAAGTAAGAAGAAAAAGGAAATGATAGCGTTTGTCACTCATGCTTGGCTGAGGACGCCACAGCCTCCCCCATCCGCATGCTCCCAGATCCGTGAGCTTCTGCCACTAACCTCTGCCAAGTGTGGACGGGGAGCTATACTGACCATCTCAGGTGGCTCAATTTCCAGTCTGCGCTCTGTCTGAGCAGCAGGACAGAGGCCTGCACCCCAGCTGCAAGGGAAGCTGCAAAGCTAGTTTTCTGAAAGATGGTGTTCAAAGCCCGGCAGAGGCCCTTGGCGAAGCTCAGCCCAGATCAGCATCCAGGGGCTGCAGGGAGGGGCTCGCCAAAGCCTGCCTTCCCCAAATACGGTGGGTACTACAAGGGGTCCTGAGAGGAAACGAGGCTGCAGATCAAGGCCAGAGTGTGGTGAGCTGCAGGTTCCCCGCTGGCGTGGTCCTCCCTGTGGCTTCTCAGCTTTCCATCCAAGGCCACTTCCCTCCCACCACCCATCTGGGGTGGCCTGGGGAGAGGGTGAGCTAACTCTAGTTTTAGCATTTACACAATTACAGTCCCTGCTGTATTTATACTGCCCCTGGTCCTCCGCGGAACACAGAGGGATGCAGAGACAACTGTGGATGTGTTTGCCCAGAGCAACACATGAGTGACCTTTTGATCTTTTGCTATTTTACAATATACATAGTAGACTGTATGTCCCCCCACCTCCGTTTTTTCTTTTCTTCCCCCATTTCCTTTCTTTTTTTCTTTCTTCCTTTTTTTTTTTTTTTTTTTTTTTTTTTTTTTTTTTTTTTTTTTTTTTTTTTTTTTTTTTTTTTTTTTTTTTTTTTTTTCTTTTCTTTTTTTCTTTCTGGTCTTTTTTCTCTTTCAGTGGCCTAACATTTTCTAGTATCTCACAAATGTGTGCCTGGGAACTCAGAGAGAGCTTGTCTGGGCAGTTCTTTAGTGGCCATGGTGTGGACTAGTCCCTTGGCTGTGTTCACTGATCTCGTCGGCAAGGCTCAAGATACCAAGGCAGAAGCGGTCAGTCCTCTTAAAAGGACAGGCCCAGAACTGGTGTAGTGGCCCATTTGCCATCCTCCGTTTGTCAAAGTAGCCACAGGCCTCTGTATCCTTCTTCAGTTTGGCTGATCAGAAGCTCCGGGCTGTGCGGAAGGCTAAATGTCCCCTTGGCTGGCACCTGTGCAGTTTTCTTCTCTGCGGCTCTGACTCCGCTTTCCCAGGTCTGCTCTTCCTGTGAGTTTCATCGTGATTTTACTGAACCTTCTTGTGTTTGCGGTACTGGTCCCCCCCCCGCCCCATTAACAGGGGTGGAAGTGAGACCCCAGCGTGGGTCTGTTCCCAGCACTTTCTCTCTGAGCCTATGTCAGCCTCCCAGGTCCCTGGTGCAGGTGTCCCTCTGCTGGTTGTAAATCCCCCCAGAGCAGGACTGTTGCTAAGCCCAGGTGCCCAGTAGTGTTTTGGCCCCAGAGGAAGAATAGGAGTGAACTGCGGTGAGGGTCAGGGAGGACTGGGCACCCTGGGAGCAGAGGGTGGGGAAGGCTCACAGCCATGAGGGATGGGGCTGGCATAGGGTTTGCTGTGCTCAGTGACACTCAGCAGGTGCGCCTGACAGCTGTCCCCTCCACACAGTGACAGGGCACCGAGGCCTGCAGGTCCCAGCGTGGGAGGCAGAAGATGGCTCATTACCCCCACCACGTAACTCCAGAAACAGACCCCAGAGCCAGGCTCTGTGAGAGGTGCTAGGCGGGTAATGTGCGAGCTGCTGCAGGGGTCTCTGGTGGTGACCTCAGCCCCAATCCATCTGCCTGCTGAGCGTCGTGACCCGACACCTTCTCATTTCTTCTGGAAGCTTCCTCTGACTCCCAGGCTCCATCGATTCACCCTCCTCTGACCTCCTCGGGAAAACTATGGAAGATGCTGTGTTTTGGGGTCCCCAGGAGGCCCCTGTCCCACTCCCTCCAACCCACAGAGGCGAAGGCCAGCCTCAGCATCTCGCACCTTCACGGCACCCCAGCACTCAGGAGGGGCTGATAGGCTCTGGTCATCGTCAGTGGATTGGGTCAGCCAGGCCTCCAGCAGCATCCGGGGCAGTGGCATTGGGGGTCCCTGATGAGAGGAGCCACGCTGATTCATGGCTCTGCTCCGTGGCCACATTATTCACTCTTCTGGAAGCACATCGATGTATTCATTCATTCATTCATTCATTCATTCACCCGGCAGTGCTGATGCTGCTCCTGCCAGCTGACACTGGCCCTGAGACCTGCTTTCATTCCCTGGGCACCTGGGCCAGGCCGGGCACCTACTGGGCCAGACTTGGTGCTGGGTCCCAGCCCTCATGGAGCTCGCCTGCCAGGACGGCATCAGGAATGGGGCCCTCAGGGAGGTGTGCTTAGCACTGTGATCACGCAGTGGGTAGAGGGGAGAACAAGGGAGACCTGGGAGGCCACCAGGGAGTCTCCATCTCTGTCATCTTCCAAACCTCCCTGACCAGCCAGCTGCTGCTCGTCTATACCGCACCATTGTGCAAAAGAGAGAAAAGCGTTCCCTCTGGATGAACAAACCAGCAAAGAGCGGCCTGTGTGGGCTGTCGGAGTCGCTGCCCCAGCTGAGTGTCAGCACCCTGTTCCCTCCACCAGGCATCTTTGCGTTCTGGGAGTAGCTCCGTGGGCCACGTGGAACTGGTCCCCAGGCGGGCAGAGCGCAGCCCTCACTCCTGGAGAGGCTGAGGTAGGGGGGCCCCTGGCCAGCAGGTGCCCTCAGCCTGTGCCGCTGCCTCACAGAGAAGCTTCAGCCATAAAGGACCTGGGTCTTTACTGTTCTTCAGTCGCTGAAAGAAACAGGAGGCTGTCAGCCACCATAAAAATGTGACCTTTGAAAATTTACAGAAGCTTGGGTTTAAAAGCTGCCGCGTTAATGATGCATCCCATTAGCATCTCATTAAAGGGAAGCCTAGAGAAGCCTGCTCAGGCCCAGTGATGGGCAGACAGGGCCACTCTGTGGGGCAGGAGAGGGAGGATCTGCAGGTCTCCGCCAAGTGCCACTATGTCGGTGGAGCAGAAGCCATGGCCAGGAACACTGGGGAAAGGCAGAGGTTCTGGGTGGCCTCCCTGGCGTCACAGCCAGTGGCGGTGGAGGAAGCAAGGTGAGGCCCGCTCAGCCCTGCCTTCCTTCCCAGCTGGGGACAAGTCTTCTTGGTTGATTTTTGTGGCTTTCTCGGGCTTGCAGCCCCCACCCCACCCTTCTGAGAAGGCCTGGCATTCAGGCTGGGGGGAGCCTGGGCCTGGATTGCTCTTGAGGAATCCAGACCTTTGGGGATTCTGGACCATCGGACAAAAGTATTAGCAGGAGTTGAATTCAGACCTGGAGCCAGTGACCCATACGTGGTCCCAGAAGCCTCCAGAAACTGAGATCTCTGTGGGTTTACTTTGAACCTAGAGTCCTTGGCAGGAGGAGGGGCCCTGCTCAGGACACCTGTCTTGAACAGGCTCCTTGGGGAAGGGCGCACCCCTGTGTCCAAGGTTTTTACAGACAGTTGAGGAAGGAATATTCATTTGATTATTTTAGTAAAATAAAATCCCTGCCCTGCACGTTGTTTGCAGCTGCAGATATTGCGAGCACAGAGTGGAATATGAGTAGCCTTCTTTATCTCTCCTCAAAGAGAAGGAAAACACTGTTTTCTTTCTCACCAAAGACCTGCTTTCTTATACATATGTAACCACTTGTAGAAGTCGTGAAAGACACAGCCACACAGCAGGCCTGTTGCAACCCCCTAATCTTCTGCCAGTGGCTCTGGGCCCCCCTGCACACCCCGTGTTCCCCACCTTCTTTCCTGAGTGCAACATGGTTCTTTTTTTTTTTTTTTTTTTTTTTTTTTTTTTTTTTTTTTTTTTTTTTTTTTTTTTTTTTTTTTTTTTTTTTTTTTTTTTTTTTTTTTTTTTGCAGTACTGAGTGTTGGACCCAGGGCCTCGCGCTTGCATGCTCTGCAAGTGCTGGACCACTGAGCCGCACCCCCAGCCCATTTTTTACTTTTTGAGATAGGTTCTCGCTAAGTTATGCAGACTGCCTCTGGTCTCGAACATGCGATCCTCTTGTCTCCGCCTCCTGGGCCGCTGGGATTACAGGTGTGCGCCACCGCGCCCCACAGTTCACACCTTTTGTACATAGTTCTCCACGCCACTGGAGCAGCCACTGGAGGGCAGGGCAGAGTCTAAGTCACCCCTGTCCCCACTGCCCCAGCCAGCGTGTGCCACAAAGCCTGTGCCCGACACTTATTTGCCCAAGGAACAGATCAAAAAACACATGAGCAGGTGAGTGAGCTGCCACAGGTGTGTTAGAACCAGGGGCCTGGCCAGGTGGGTCAGAGAAGGGTGCAGTTTTTCAAGTTCAGAAACTCCCCAAATTTTCAGGCAAACAGAAGTTTGAGAGCCCAGAACCTGATGACTCAAACTCAAGGAAGAGACCCCAGCGGCCTCTCCTGGTGGCAGAGGCCATTTCAGGGTGAATTTTCAGAGCCCTTCGGGACTTGCCATGCTGACCCCCAAAGAGCAGAAACGGAGGCAATGAAAGCCCTGGAAACCTGAGCTGCCTTTGGCCAGGAAGCCTCAAGGATCCCTGCAGCAGAGAGGGGCCGCAGCGCCCCCTCCTGGCAGGAGGCGTTTCCATATTGTCAGTGAAGGGGCTGCTGCTAAGGTTGGGGTTTCACCACTCAAACCTGCTGCCCCCAGGGCTGCAAACGGACCCTAAAGTCAGCTCCTTGCCCCTCACATGCCTGTGTGTGCAGGGGAAGCAGTTGTGGTGCCTCTGAGCCCACCAGGGCCCTGGAGTTTGGAAATATAGAGGGGGCTATAGAAGAGCTTGCCTGCAGCCGGAGCCCTGTGGCATCCGATCCCTTCAGATCTCTGAAGCTAAGCAGGGTTGGGCCTGGTTACTACTTGGATGGGAGACCTCCTGGGAACACCAGGTGCTGTAGGCTTGGGAGATGGACCCAGGAACCCACTCCCAAAAATCAATCTGCCATTGAAAACCCTATAAACAGCAGAAAAGCACTGACAATAGTGTTTCCCCTGTTGTACATAGGGTTGCTATGAGTCAGACAGTGACTCAATGGCACCTAACAACAACAACACAGAAGAGCTATATGGTTCTTCCTTCAGACAAGGCACACATTGACAGGTGTCTGTTTGGGGAATGCTGGAAAAGCCACACTGTTGTTCCCTAAGACTACTGGTGAATATGGCTAAATCCCCAACCCCTACCCCCACCCCGGCCCCCATCTCCCTTCTGCCCCACAGACAAACATGGGACAGGGGCCTCTGATCATGACACTTGTCTGTGGAGTTGTTCTTTCCTCAGGAAAGTCTCTATTCCCTCGTCCTGTGCTCTGTTACCAGGAGCAGAGCATGTGACGTGCAGGCAGAGGTAAAGCGCAGCCTGGCACAATGAGCTTGGCATGTGCCACAAGTCTTTCGGCGATGTGGCTCCTGCCCCTCCCAGCAGGCCCTGGTGCAGGCGCTGTGTGTTGTCAGAGTTACGCAGCAAAGCTGCCCGGTCCACCACCACACCCCAGCTCTGTTCCTGGCCTAGCACCCAGGAAAGTCGTTCTGATCAGGGGGCCCAGCAGGGAGGTTGCCCTCCCATCAGCTGCCATGAGGATTGTGGCCCTCACCTGAAGATGCCCTCCAGGGCTCCTTTGGCCACCTGTGACTGTCCCTGGAAAGGGAGTCATTTCTGCCCCTCATCCCATCCCATGCTCTACCCCAGGCCTGGGCGGGCTCCTGGGAGCTGTGGTCACTCTTCCCGAAGCCAACTCCACAGAAACTCACACCCCCTCACATCCCAGCTGTCCCAGCCCAGTCTCTCCAGTATGTTTTTAGGATTTGTTGTTGTTGTTGTTGTTGTTGTTGTTGTTTATATATAGTGGTCATTGTAGGATTTCAGTAAATACAGAAAATTGTAGATAAGAAAAGTTACCCATGATCCTCTCATCCAAAAAACAGCCCAGCTGACATTTTGACCATACCCCTCCCATATATATTGTTCAACACTAGAACATTTATGAGAGAGGTCATTTGCGTGTCATTTGGGGGGCCTGCTTTTCTCACTGGCGTTATGGAGTGAGCATTTTGCCTTCACATGGAGAATTCTTAGTAAACGTGATTCTTAGTGACTATGTAATATTCCATTATGAGGCTGCAGACCAGGGAGGCCAGTGCCTGCTCATCTTTGCTTTCACCCCAGGGTTTCCGGTCATGATTGTCTGTGGGTCTAGGTCAGAGGGCGAGCTCACAGAGTGAGCAGGCCTCCTCCCTGCACCAAGGAGCTGAGGTTCCCCAGACCTGGGGCAGGATCTGAGCTGTGCCTCCACAGCTCTCCGCTCCTGCCCTCCCCTCCCTCCTCTGTGGGACTTTGGGCCTTGGTTCCT
This sequence comes from Pedetes capensis, assembly GCA_007922755.1. Taxonomy (NCBI): domain Eukaryota; kingdom Metazoa; phylum Chordata; class Mammalia; order Rodentia; family Pedetidae; genus Pedetes; species Pedetes capensis. The sequence goes on from VMDO01000108.1 coordinate 324,351, forward strand.
GGTGTGGGGACAGGATAGGGAATGTGCAGGGACCCTCACTTGCCACCTGATGGCACCACCCTGCAGGAAGTGTTTTGCTGTCTCATTAGGAATTCTCAGTAAACGTGTCAATGGGCCCAGCGCCTAATGGCACCCGGGATGAGCCTGGCTGGGTACGCTGTCTATACCCAGGGCATGCCCTGGATAAGTTGGTAGCATTTGCGCCATGGTGGGTTATTGATGATCTCACGGCTGGAGGACCCCACGTTGTTGCACAGAAAGCTGTTTTGGTTGTGGTAGCTCAGATGGAGTGGGGGACTGACGAGGGACCTGGGGAGGCACTGGTTTGGGGCCCCCGGAGGCAGATGCTCAGCTGAGGCTACAGCTCAGGCCACTCTGCCCAGATGCCCTGTGACTGCCCCATGGGGCTGGGTGCAGAACGGGCTCTCTGCCTCTGGCTCTGAGCCCAGGGGACAAAGCTCAGGCCACAGCAGTTCTGTTTGGGAGGCTGTGCTTACCCTCCTCATCTGCTTCTCACAGGCTCCCGGCATCTCCAAAGCCGACAATCAGTCCCAGGGACTTGCGACCAGCATCCGGTGGGGACAGACACCCATCAATCAGTCCACACCCTGGGACACGGATGAGCCACCTTCCAAACAGATGAGGGAGAGCGACAATCCAGGTATGTACGTTAGCCAGCATGACGCCTGCCTGCTGGTGTCCCGCTCCTCCCCAGCAGGTCCTGCCCCGGGACCCTGCAGAAGCCCAGACCTCAGATTTCAGGGGTGGGCCTCCCAGTATCATTCCCTGTGTGGTAGCTATGTCTCTACCACTTTCTCTGCTACTCAGAATAGAATTTTGGAAGCCAGATGCAGTGGCACACGCCTGTAACCCCAATGACTTGGGAGATGGAAGCCAGGGGATCACAAAATTCAAGGCAAAAAGGCAGCCTGCGTAACTTAGAGAGATCCTGTCTCCAGATCAAAAATACAAAATGGGCCAGGATGCAACCCAATGGTAGGGCACTTGCAAGATATGTGCAAGGCCCCAGCTTCATCCCCCAAGTATAGCTTTAAAAAAAAATAAATAAATGTATTTTGGAGAGCAAGTTTGTGAGAGTCTCATCACAGGGGTAACATTGAGTCAGCCCCAGGTTACATGGAATAGTCATTCCCAAACCTAAACTTGGAAGACGGACCTGGCAACCCTCTCCCAAAAATCAATCTGTCATCAAAAACCCTATGAACAGCAGAGAAGCACTGACAATAGTGTTTCGCCTATTGTACACAGGGTCACTATGAGTCAGATACCGACTCAACGGCACCTAACAACAACAACAACAAACCTAAACACTCTGATTCAGCACCAAATCATACCTTCCAAGGCAGCTTTGCCTTGCCCATGGCTACATGAGACCTGCGGTGTTCTGCTCCCAAGAACTCAGAGTCTCCCCCTCCTATGGCATCCCAGTCCTCCTTTAGACAGCTCCAACCAGAAAAATGTCCTCCCTTTTAGCTCCCACTGGCCTCAGAGCCCCTTAGAATACACAGAACACACTTGCTTGGCCCTCCACACAACAGCCCCCTGCCCATGCACTTGGAGACCCCTTTTACGTCCCTCCAAGTCTTCTGCACGAGAGACCCCCAGACTCTTCAGCCACATCCTGGAGCCCATGGATTCCAGACTCTTCACCTTCCCAGCATACGCAACACTCTCTGCTTTCCTCTTGAAGCTCAAAGCCAAAACCCAACACAAACAGCCCCCAAGTGGTCTGACCAGTGTCACCTTCCTTCAACCCCTCTGCTTCGGTCATGGTAGCCTTAGATCACGTCTGCTCTGCCAATAACATCACAAGCCATCTTGGTAGGCAAGCATCAAGGCTGTCTGGGGGCTACCTCCTCACCGTTGGGCTTAGGCAGCTGGGTTTGGGATCCAAGGGCAGGTCTCAAGTTTCTCCCCATGAGGCTCCAAGGCTTTCTGAGACTCCTGCTTCCAAAGCTGCCCTATTCCCAGCCCTCTCAGCACTGTGTCCTCTGCAGTCATGATGACCCAGGCATTGTGGTGTCCATGTTGTCATCTAAGACATTGATAAAAAACGGTGATCAGGGCTTGCTGCACATGACGAGAGGGCTCCTGTAGGTCTCTAGCCCTCTTTGGGCATTCACCCCATCCAAAAAGAGTCTCCACAGCGCTCTGTCTCTGTCTCCATATTGCTGTCTGGGGCCTCGCCTCTGGGCTCTAAAATTCTGCTGCATTTTTCCAGGCTCCCTGGCTAAGCCCAGGAAGAACTGAGTTTGGGACGACCTGCCTTGGCATTGAAACACCTAGGCTGGCTCATGATTCCACCTCCTCTGCTTCAACCTGGGGACAGGCCCCCTCAGCAGCCCATTCTAGAATCTTGCCAGCACTGCTCTGCCCTATATATTGGCTTCCAGTTCCTCCCAAGCCTCTTTCATTATCAAAATCATAAATGATTCTTGCACATCTATTCTGCGCCTCATCTGGGTGTCATCTCAAGCCTGGCAGCAGTCCTAGGACGGTGGTGGCATCATAATGCCTGCTAAAGATGAGGAAACTGGTACAGGAAAGGCATGTGCCCCGGGTCACTCAGCTAAGAAGGGGCAGAACAGGCCTCAGCCCCTGCCCTGTCTGACTCCTCATCTCTGCACCACCACAAGCATAGCACCCCTGATGGTTTGAGAGTCTCTCTCCCATCTGGACTCCTCCCCTACCTCACCATTTTATTTCTTCTTTTCCTTGTTTTTGTTTTCTTTTTTCCCTTTATTGATAAATGTTCGTGGGGTACAGGGTAATACAGCAGTTGCTTTTCCATTATGCAACTATTACATCACTTTTGGTTACACTTTCATCAGCTTACAAGGTTTATGGAAACTTGACTAATATGTAGTAAAACTCATATGTATTTATGGGTTATGTTCTCCTATTTTTCCCATGTTCTCATGAAGTTGCATCATTTACATTGAGATTATCCTCTCCCCCTTTATCCCTTTACATTGTTTCTCCTCCGCTTCCCACCTTCCACAAACTTCACTTCCCTTTGCTAGTCTCCTCTCTCCTTCTTTCTACTCTGCTTATATTTTCCCTTGTTAGCTAAGTTTAATTGTTCATTTTTATATATCTACTTATGTATAGGTTTTTTCTTCCTTTGAGTAAGATTCAGCTCCCACATATGAATGAGAACATAACATATTTCTCTTTTTGTGCCTCTGTTCATTCACTTAAGGTGATATTCTCCAGTTCCATCCATTTTGCTGCAAATGACATTATTTCACTTTTTTATTGCTGAGAAATATTCCATTGTGTATATGTACCACAATTTTTTTATCCATTCCTCTGTTGATGGGCATCTTGGTTGGTTCCATATCCTTGCAATTGTGAAGAGTGCTGCATTAAATATGAAGATGCAGGTGTCTCTGTGGTATGATGACTTGTCTCCCTTTGGATATATTCCCAGGAGTTTGGTTGTATGGCAGTTTCATTTTTAGTTTTCGGAGATATCTCCATATTGATCTCCAAAGTGGTTGAACTAATTTACAGTCCCACCAGCAGTGTAAAAGGGTTCCTTTTTCTCCATATCCTTGCCACCATTTGTTATTATTTGTTTTGTTGATCTTGGCCATTCTTGCTGGAGTTAGATGGAATCTCAGAGTTGTTTTGATTTGCATTTCTCTAATAGCTATGAATATTGACCATTTTTTCGTGTGTTTCTCAACCCTATGAACTTCTTCATTTGAGAACTGTCTGTTCATTTCTTTTGCCCACTTGAGTAATGGGTTGTTTGCTGTCTTGAGATTTGCTTTCTTGAGTTCTTCGTAAATTCTAGAAATTAGTCCTCCGTCAGATGAATAGAATGTGAAGATTTTCTCCCATTCAGTGAGCTCTCCCTTAATTCTGTTGATTTTTTCCTTTACTATGCAGAAGCTTTTTAATTTCATATAATCCTGTTTGTCAATTCTTGGCGCCATTTCCTGAGCAATTGGAGTCTTGTTAAGGAAATGCTTTCCTACGCCTATGTGTTGAAGTGTGTTTCCTATCTTTTCTTCTGGAAGTTTTAAAGTTTCTGGTTTTATGTTAAGGTCTTTTATCCATTTAAGGTTGACTCTCATGCAAATTGAGATGTGGGTCTATTTTCAATTTTCTGTACATGGATATCCGATTTTCCCAACACATTTGTTAAAGAAGCTATCTTTTCTCTATGTGCATTCTTAGCCTCTTTGTCAAAGATCAGGTGGCTGTAGTTGTGTGGGTGTATCTCTGATCTTCAATTCTGTCCCATTGGTCTTCAAGCCTATTTTTGTGCCAGGATCTAGCCGGTTTTGCTATTATAGCCCTGTAGTATAGTTTGAAGTTGGGTATTGTGATCCTGCCAGCACTAGTTTTGCAGCTTAAGATTGTTTTGGCTATACATGGCCTTTTGTGTTTCTATATGAATTCTTGGATTATTTTTTCTCTATTTCTGCAAAGTCTGTCATTTGGGATTTTAATGAGAATTGCATTAAATCTGTAAATTGATTTTGGTAGTATAGCCATTTTTACAATATTGATTTTCCTAATCCTTGAGCGGGGAAGATCCTTCCATCTTCTAGTATCCTCTGCAATTTTCTTTTTTTAATGTTTTGAAGTTTTCCTTATAGAGATCTTCAGGGTCTTTGGTTAGATTGATTTCTAAATATTTAATTTTTGGCAAGCTATTGTGAAGGAGATTATTGCCTTAAGTTCCTTATCTTCCTGTTTACTATTGGCGTAAAAGAAGGTTACTGATTTTTTGAGTGTTAATTTTGTATCCTGCTACTTTGCTGAAGGAGTTAATTAGGTCTAAGGGTTTTCTAGTGGAATTTTTGGGGTCCTTTCAGTAAAGGATCATGTTGTCCACAAATAAGGATAATTTTACCTCTTCCTTGCCTATCTGTATCCCTTTGATTTCTTTCTCATGTCTGATTGCACTGACTAGGACTTCGATCATAATATTGAATAAGAGAAGAGAGAGTGGACATCCTTGTCTTGTTCCTGATCTTAGAGGAAATGGTTTCAATTTTTTCCCATTTAATATGCTACTGGCTATAAGGTCTGTCATACATGGCCTTTATGATGTTGAGGTATTTCCCTATCATGCCCATCTTCTCCAGGGTTTTTATCAGGAAAGTGTGTTGCACTTTGTCAAAGGTCTTCTCAGCATCCATTGAGATGATCATGCCATTTCTGTCTACAAGTCCCTTGATATGTTGAATTACATTGATCTATTTTGATATGTTGAACCATACTTGCATCTGTGGAATGAAGCCCACTTGATCATGGTGTATGATCTATTCCACGTATTGCTGAATTCTGTTTGCCAGGATTTTGTTGAGAATTTTTGCATCAATGTTCATCAGAGAAATTGACCTGCAGTTCTCTTTCTTTGGTGTGTCCTTGCCTGATTTTGGTATCAGGGTGATAGTGGTTTTGTAGAATGAGTTTTGGAGTGCCCCTTCCTTTTCTACTTTTTGGAATAGTTTGAGGATAATAGGTATTAATTCTTCTTTGAATGTTTGATAGAATTCTGCTGTGGAGCCATCGGGGCCTGGGCTTTTCTGTGTTGGGAGACTTTACATTACCTTCTCTATTTGGATAAATATAATGGGTCTATTTAGATTGCTTATGCCCTCCAGGCTTAATTTTGGTAATGCATATGTGTTAATGAAGCTATCCATTTCTTCTGTATTCTCATTTTTGGGGGAGTACAATTTCTCAATGTGTTCCCTGGTGATTTTCTGGATTTCATTAGTATCGGTGGTTATGACCACATTCTCATCTCTAATTTTTTCTATTTGGGCCTTTTCTTTCTTTCTTTTGGTGAAACTAGCAAGGGAGGCATCTATTTTATTAATCTTTTCATAGAACCAGCCCTTAGTCTCATTAATTCTTTTAATTTTCTTCTTAGATTGTAAGTGGGATATCTCTGCCTTAATCTTGATAACTTCTGTCTGAGTGCTGCTTTGGGGACTGGCTTGTTGTTGGCTTTGTAATGCCTCGAGATGTGTCATTAAGTTATTTAATTGGGCCATCCCTAACTTATTGATAAAAGTGCTCATGGCTGTGAACTTCCCTCTTAGAAGTGCCTTTGCTGTATCTCATAAATTTTGGTAGGATATGTCTTCATCCTCATTTGATTGTTCCTTTTAGTAATATGTAGTGTCCTTCTTTTTCTCTTCTGATTAATTTACAATTGAAGTTTAATCTGTCCAAAATTAGCAGCACAACTCCTGATTTTTTTGTTGTTGTTTCCCACCTGCTTGGTATATTGTTTCCAGCCTCTAATTTTTAGCCTGTTATTGTCTTTATGGATGAGGTGAGTCTCTTGAACACCACATTTAGAGAGTTTATGTTTTTCAATCCAATTAGGCAGTCCATGTCCCATGATTGATGAGTTAAGACCATTTACATTGAGAGTAATTATTGAGAGGTGTTTATTATTCTGCATCAATTTGTTACTCGTTACTGTTTTTTTATTCATATTTGGCCTATTTTTTTCCTTAAATTCCTCTTGTGTTTATTATTCATTTCTTTGATATTGTATTTGGGGTTGTCTTACCTCCTCTGTATGTGGTGTTTCATTGAGGATCCTCTGCAATGCTGGCTTGGTGGCTGTGAATCATTTAAACAAGACAATATCATGGAATGTCTTATACTCACCATCTATTTTAAAAGATAACTTCACTGGGTAATATAATCTTGGTTGGCGGTTATTCTTTTTCAGGACTTTGATGTCTGTCCAAGCTTTCCTTGCCTTTAACATTGTTGGTGAGAAGTCCACTGTTATTCTTATGGGTTTGCCTTTGTAAGTGAGTTGGCATTTCTCTCGCAGCTTTTAAAATAGGTTCCTTGCTCTCCAGATTTAGCATTCTAATTATAATGTGTCATGGGAGGATCTGTACTGGTCCACTCTGTTTGGGGTTCTGAATGTTTCAATTGCATGCATAGGTATGCAGCTCTTGCCTCAGGTTTGGGAAGTTTTCATCTAATATTTCTTTGAATAAATTTCCTAATCCTCTTGTGTTGTTTTTGGCTCCTTCATGGACCCCTGAGTTCATAGGTTTCATTTCTTCATTTTATCAAATATCTCTCAAAAATATTGCTCATACCATTTCATCATTCTTTCTATTTTGGCAGGTGAGTAAATAAGGTCTTCTACCTTTCCCTCAGTTTCAGCTATTTTGTTTTCAGCTTCATCTAGTCTCAATACTGAAGATTCTACCATAATATTGAGTTGATTTATTTTTTCTTGTATCTCAAGGACCTCTGCTTGATTCTTCTTCAGAATCTCTATTTCTCTGGAGCATTTTTCTTCCAAATTAGATGCTTTCTTGTCCAGTGAATCAATTGCTTTCATTGTGGTATCTTTGAGGTCTTGTAGCATATTTATAAGCAGCATTCTAAATTGTCCATCAGGCACCACCAGGAATCCAGTTACTCTGAAATTATCCATCGAGGTGCTTTGGTCTATAGGATCTTCCCATCCAGCATGCCCTTTCATGTTTGTCATGTTTTTCTGCTAAGGCTTCCCCATGCTTTTTCTGGATGCTAGGTCCCACCTCCTCTGTGTGTAAAGAGACTCTCCCTCAATGTTCCTGTGAGTTTGAGTGTTGATGGGGCATTGGCACTTCTCGCTCCCTCCCCCACCCCCATAGTTTGCAGCCACAGTGTCTGGTGCCTATCTCCTGCTGCATCCTCTGCATTCAGCACTTCCCCCTCAGTTTCTCCCCTTCCCTTGCATTCTCAGCCCCCAATCACACCACAGCCTAAACCATGTGTCTTAGGCTCCCCACACTCCTGGTGCTACTTCTCAATGTCACAAGCCCTACCAGGCCCCAAATGCACCTTATTCTAAACAAGCTTTCTTGGGCTTAGGGATCCAGACATGCCTGCTACTCTTCTCCCTCCCCCAAACTTGCCACCTTTCAGTTTATGGACCATTCACCACATGCCAAACACTCTGCTGGTTTGGTTTTATTTTCTTCAGTGGATTTTCCTCTTTCAGTTCTTCCCAGTTGCCCTAGGAGGGAGGTGTTGCCAGTTCCAGGTAACAGATTAGAAGAATGAGGCTCTGAGAATGTGAACAAGTTGCTGGGGCTCTGATAGCTTTTAAGTGGCAGAGTGGATATTTGAACCCAGGTCTCTTTGAAGGCTTCTAGGTTTTTTCCTCTCTTCTTGGTCTTCGTGCTTCTCACCTCTCCTAGGCAGAACTTGCTTCCCTCTCTGAGCCCCCAGAGTCATTTGTTCATATCCCCCTAAAGCACTTAGCCCAGGTGCTGGAATCACAGATTCTTGAACTGTTCCTGGTCTTACCCACCGCTGGGACCGCAGCACCCAGCCCCTAGTCTGGGGCAGTCAGTGTTTGTTGAGTGAATGTGTAACCCACAGATAACATTTCTTCTGTCTCCCTTGCAGGCACAGGGCCATGGGTGACCACGGTGGCCGCCGGGAGCCAGCCCGCCCTGATCGCACACTCCTATGGAGTGGCCCAGCCTCCTACCTTCAGCCCAGCTGCGAACGTCCAGGCCCCAGTCATCGGGGTGACTCCCTCACTGCCTCCCCATGTGGGGCCCCAGCTCCCGCTGATGCCAGGCCACTACTCACTCCCACAGCCGCCCTCCCAGCCACTGAGCAGCGTGGTGGTGAACATGCCTGCCCAGGCCCTGTATGCCAGCCCTCAGCCCCTGGCTGTGTCCACCCTGCCCGGTGTGGGCCAGGTGACCCGCCCAGGACACACCACTGTGGGCAACGGCCACATGGCAGGGCCCCTGCTGCCTCCACCACCGCCGGCCCAGCCGTCTGCCACTCTCCCCAGCAGTGCCCCTGCCACCAATGGGCCCCCCACCACCGACTCAGCCCATGGGCTGCAGATGCTACGGACCATTGGCGTGGGGAAGTATGAGTTCACCGACCCTGGGCACCCCAAAGGTAAGTCCTGCTGCTTACACGCCTCCCTGTGTGGCCAGTCTGGGTCTCCCCACCTGGTCACTCCAACCTGGCAAGGACTGGAGTGTGCTTCACAGCATCTCCCCTGCCGGCCAGTCCCAGCCTGGAGCTGTGGCAGGGCTTCCCCCTGCTCAGACAGGGAGGGGCTTGGGCAAGAAAAGGCAGACAGGAGGAGGAAGGGAGGGAGAGCCTGCCAGTCCAGACCCCCAGGCCATGCTCACCTCTGACCCTAGGCCAAGGCAGACAGAGCAGGATTCATCCATTCTTCTTGGGGCTCCCTAGACTGAGCCTTCTGGGGGCCTTTGCACTTGCCAACCATGAGGACCTTGAGAACATGACCCATCGGTGTCCCTCCAGGGAAAGCCTCCCCCACCGAGCCAGTGGATGAGAGCAGGACCGAGGCATTTAGGTAGGCCAGGTGCTTTCCCAGACCTTCCTGAGCCACTGGAGCTTTTGGCTTCCAGGACCCCAGGGGGCTGTGTGAGACCCTGGGAAACAGCTGCTCTAGCCCGGCCTTCAGTAGACCCTCTTCCACAGGGCCCAGGAGCATTTCTTTGCAGGGAGCTCAGGGGTAGATCCTTGGGAACAGAGCCTCAGGGACACATAGTGACATGGTTCTCCCCACAAGCCTCAGGGGCAGGGCAAAGGGCATGAGAAGTCAGCTTTGCTCTTGATGTCTACAGTGGGGAACGGGAGTGTCGGGGCCAGAGTGAGCCTTTCAGGGTTCATTTGCTCTGGATTTGCCTACCCCTTAATGCCCCAGATGGGCTGGGTCCTGTCCCTGCTGAGGGCAGAGGAAGGCTGCCAGGCCTCAACCAGATGCAGGCAGCTCTAGAGGCAGGAGGGTCCCCAGTGGGTCGGGCTTGCTAGGGTGCCCCTGCTTTCTTCAAAAGACCCAGGAGGTGGTCCTAGACAGTATACACTTGTGGGCACATCTTCTCCACCCCTTCTCAGAACCCCTTGAGAGTAGATCTTGCTGGGGAGGGGTCCTGCCTCTTAGCAGAGCAACTTTCCACTAGCCACTCGCTTACCATCTCCTCTCAGAACAAAGTCCTCATCTCTGTCCAGAGACATTTTCAGACCTTGCCAAGCAGCCCAACAACAAAGCCACGCCTAGATCTCTGTTGGGTTTCATTCCCAGTGTGAGGAAGCCCTGAGTGCCTCTGTGTTAGAAATCAGCATTAGTGTTAAATAACAAAATTATAGAAAATTACATCTAAATTCTGGTAAACTCTTGCTTTAAGATCTGTTTTTGGTTTTTTAATAGACTAAATGAATTTCTTGTTTGAATTGTTATGGTTACACAATCTCTCCCTTCTAAAAGACTCCCCTCCTTCCCAAAAAACAAAACAAAAAACCAAATGAGCCTTCAACTCTGACATTGTGCTCTGAACTCTGACCGGCTGCCCCCAAGGCTATGCCAAAGCCTGGGGTACTGGGAGGCTTCTCTGTCCCCACAATGGGAGGCCCTAGGGCTGATGAGAGGCGTTACTGGATCCCCACATTCCAGGCATGCATCTAGGAAAAGGATTGTTCTGTGCAAAGGGGACCTATCCCAGATGACACTGGAGTCGCTGGTGTGGCTGGGCACAGAGTTGGGATCTGCCTCACGCTGCTGGGTACAGACCTACCTGAGCATCCTTGGCCCAGACCCATGAGGTGGGCAAGATACACGTGGCAGAGATAGACTGCTCTTGGGCCCCTAGGCTCACTGGGTCAGTGAATGTTGAATAGCTGTCCTCATGCCAGCCAGGCAGGGCCAGAGGGTGTGGCCCATCCTCCAAGATACCAGGCCTTACAGACAGGGAGGTGAGGAAAGAGGGGCCTGACGGGACTTGCCCTGCCGGTCCCACAGGGTAGACTGAGTCAGGGTGGGGGCAAGAAAGTGTCCACCACCCTGCCTTCTGGGAAGCCCTCCCTGTCTTCCAGCTCCAGCCAGTGACAATGGGTGACCCGCCGGGCACTCAGAGTTCCACAGGTTGCCAACAAACTGGCTGTTTCCCCAGAAATTATCTTTAACTTGTTTCTCTGCGGCCCTCCTCAGCTGGTGGAGGGGTCCCCCCATGCCTGTGGGGGAGAAAGACAAGGAAGCGTGCATATATGAATGCTAGAAATTCAAGCCTGCGTGGGTTTTTTTAAAGTAATTTCTCCTTTCATTTCTAATCTTAAAAGCCTTTATTGCTGAAGCTATAATTTGTCTGTCAGATCCAATGTCAAACAACTGTATATTTTTTTAAAATAAGAAACGCAAAATTTTAAACCAAATCTTTGAAACTTGCCGTGGGAAAGTCATAATCCTGACAGGACCACGTGGGTTTGGATTTGGGTCACTTTTAATTTTGCCCCTAGGGATTTTACATCTCTGAAACCCAATTGATTTCACACTCTTAAATGACAGGCAGCTGGCTCCAGGCGGGAACAGGAGGCACTGCATGATGGTATCAACACAAGTCAGAACTCCACTTTAAAAAAGAAAGAAAGAAAGAAAGAATTTTCCTTTTCTCCTGTTCTCTGTTTGAAACCTTGCCCGGCATTATAATAAGATCCACCGTGGAACGCGCGCGATCTAGCTCATTAGAGCCCCGCAATTTTGCCTACTCTTGTTTGACGTGACAACCCGCCTCTTGTGGGGCCAAGTAATTATGCAGAAAAGCCCCTCCATGAAGAACAGGTCTTACCAGGCAGAGGGATGGGCCACTGGTATTTTTAGACTTCATTAGTGCCCTGATTTAAAATTTCACATTTTGTTTCTTGTAATTATCTTCCGATCGACTGAGTGAAATTTTCAGTCGGGGCTCTCTTAGTCTGCCTTCCCCAAAAAAGGGCGTTGGGACTTTAATTTAAAACTTAACCAATTGAAAAATAAAGGTGGTGTGCAAAATGCTTTTTGATTCGCAATAGGTCAAGCGATTGTCTCTCATCTGTGACTGGCAAAGCCAGCTTACGTGCAGTTCACTTTAATGAGTGTTATTTAAATGCATTGAGCACATATAGATTTTCTTAAGAAACTTACAAGATAAATCTTTCTTTCTTGAAGAACAATTTGGGGGTGGGAGCAAGCTGTGGGTTTTTTTTTTTTAGATTATATATTGAAAGCTAATTAAAAATAGATCTCGTGTGTGCAAAGTGATAAGAGAGGAAAACAGAATGAGTTCCATTTGAATCTGTTATGAAATACCTGAGGTGTTTGTCTACTTGCTGGGTCGGGACTCCTAAGCTAATCCTTGGGGAGTGGTGCATCCAGGTTCAGACCTCCTCGAGACCCGCGGTCTAACATGATTGCCCTGGAGCTTTCTGGGAGCTCCCAGCAGATGTACAGGCTAGGGATGTGGTGCTTTCAGGCCCTTGCCTTCCTCCACTGTTGGTGGCTTAGAAGAAGCCTGGAGACCTTTGAGAGTTCCGGCCCCTGGGCCCAGATGTGAGCTGCAGAAAGACTATTGTGTTTCCACTTGCATAGCTGAAGAGAGAGCAGCCAGGCTGCACCTGCTCCTGCGCTTCTGGACTGAAGAGCTGAGACCAGGTTGGCCTGAGTAGGGGACGTGTCTCTTGTGATTCGGATATTGTAGGTCTGGTGTAAGGGGCCGTGAGGATCCCTCTACAGCGCCTGTCCTCCCTGCCCCAGGGCCAGGAAGCCACATAGTACAGGGGGTGTTCAGTCCCTTCCTGTGCGCCCCCCCCCCAGTTTCTCCTTTCCCATTCTTATCCCTGGATCTTTGCCCCACGGATCTCTGTCCAACCCTGAAGCCACATCCTACGTGGATAGCAGCTACCCACAACTCCACAATGGCAAAGACAGGATTGTATAAAGATTCCTCAAGGCATAGGCAATAGCTGTGTGACTGGGACAAATCCCCTCACCTCTCTGAGCCTCCTTTTCCTTTTTTCATAATGAGGGTAATGACGCCACCCCCCTAGGGCCTAGGGAAGGACCAAATGAAATCGTGGCCTTGACCACGCCCACCACTGGTCCTGCTCTCTGCCCAGAGCAGCTGCCACTGCTGCCATTGGCCCAGGGTCCAGAGAACTGGGAGGGAGAGAAGTTAGTGGAGGGAGGAAAGCTAGGCCCCTCCCCAGCACAGTGTTCACAGGGCTCCCATTTCGCCTTCTGGCAGAGGGCTGGGGACTGCCCTCCCCAGGCATGGAGCTAGAACAGACCTCCTCTCTCCTTGCCCCACACTCAGGCATGTCCGAGGCACACCATTGCCTCTGCAGCCTCCTTTAAACTCTGTAACAACCTGGAACGCATGATAAAGCTGTTTGCCCACACATGGCCCGAGGCAGAAAATATTGTGTGCACTGAAATCTGCCTCCCACAGACCTGCTCTTCCTGAGTCTGTGTCCCGGAAATGCCATCATGGGCCCATCCAGGGTTCAAATTCTGCCCTTGACTGCAATGTGTCCCCTCCAGCCCAGGTTCCATGGTGCTACCAGGGTGGCCTTTGATGCAGGCCCCCAGCAAAGGTCTCCCGCAGTCCCCATTCTGATTCTCAACATCCAAATCAGTGTCCAGCACAAAGAGACACACAAGGAGTGTGGGATGATGGATGGAGGTGGAGGTGCCAAGCAGCCTGCTGGGAAGGAGCAGCAAGGCTCTGTGACTCCTCTCTTTGCTTTGTGTGGTGAAAACGGTCATTACCCGAGGGCCCCAGGCATCTGGGTATGCAGAATGCCCAGGGGAGAGTCATTCTGCAGCCCCCATATCTTTGAGAACAGAAGTCTATCCATTTAGACCTCCACCTATATGTAGGAAGCACCTCCACACAATACCTGCCCCAGAGCATATGAGATCTGGAATTCTGCATCAGTTTTCTCATCTATAAAAGGGGACTAATGATAGAACGTACTTCTTATAGTCATTGTGAGGACTGAGTTATTTTAGGTAAAGCCCTTAGAATCCTGCCTGTTACTGTTGTTAGGTACTGTCGGATGTTAGTCACATCCTACTCATAGTGACCCTATGTACAACAGAACAAAACACTACCCGATACTGTGCCGTGCACATGATCATTTTATGTTTGAGCCATTGTTGCAGCCACTATGTTGCTTAATGAAGAACAAAGTCCCTGAGGATGGAGCCCTGGGAAGGGGAGGAGGGCTTCCTGAGCAGGGCTGGAGCAGGTACTGGCTTGGCAAGGAGGGAATACCTTGTGGGTATGGATGCAGCTGCAAATTTCATAGGCTGAGCCCCACCCGCCTCCTGGGAGAGGGTGTGTCATGCGACATGAGTCACAAAATGAGTCATGCCACATCAGCAAGAGAAGGTCCCAGGGGCTTTACTCCATTGCTGTCATTAAGGTCAACTCTACTTTGAGGAGGCAACTCTTCCCTAGTCATTTCTTGAATGCCTTCCAACTGGGGGGGCCTCATTTTCTGGCACTATATTTGCCAGTCCTTCTCTGCTATTCATAGGGTTTTCAATGGCTAAATGTTTCAGGAGTGGGCTACTGGATCCTTCTCCCTAGTCTGCCCTAGTCTGGGAGCTCAGCTAAAACCTGTCCTGCCCTGCCCATATCTGAAATACTGGTGGCATAGCTTTCAGCATCACAGCAACACTCAAGCCCCCACAGCACAAGTTGACAGACACTTAGGGAAAAATCCTGCCTCATGTATTGTCGTTGTTGTTAGGTGCCGTCGAGTCAGTATCTGACTCATAGCGACCCTCATAGAGTTTTCAATGGCTGACTGTTTCGGGATTGCCTTGGGAAGGGATTGCCAGGTCCTTCTCCCATCTTTGCAGTGCTTGGAATTAAACTTGGGATCTGAGAGACTGCAGCGCAGTGCTCTACCAACTGAGCTAAATCCCAGCCCAGCCTCATGTATAGTAATCACTATAAAAGTGTGGCACCATTTGTCCTACCAGTACCAGGGCCATCCCTTAGCATCCATGGCCTTTTAGGAGCCCAGGTCCATGTGATGAGTCAAAGAGCAGTGTGCCTTCCAGAGTGTTAGGAGAGCGTGTTAACATCGTGGTGTCTGAACCACCCGGTGCCCAGGGATCCACTCTGAACAGAAGAAAATTCCTTTCTTCCTTCATAACACTCTCCCATCCTCTGCCATCACCATAACAACCAGAAAGAGCCAGCCTGTTGCTGCCACCTTCCCCCTAATTCCAGGAGCCGTTCATCTTGGGAGGCCTCCTCCCTTCCATCTTCAGGGGCTGTCAGCCTCCTGTGACCTTCGGCTTGATATCAAGGAGCCGTGGCCACAGCAGTAGACTGGCCAGCTAGACTTCTCTGGCTCCTGCAGACCAGTGAACCAAGGCGGGGTGACTGGTTTAGGAGCAAGTGGCTGGCAGCATAGAAGGTGGTGCAGCAGCTCAGATTCTGCATCAGTTTGCTTGGGTAGAATTCAAATTCCACCACGCACCAACCCAATGAGCTTTCACTGGAAACTGGGGTCTCTACGCTCATTTGCTCACCTCTCCTGTTGAAATAAGGGTGCCATCCTCATCGACCTGTGTTGGAAATTAGGTAATGTATGTAAAGTCTTAACACAGAGCCTGGCACATAGTAGGCTCACAATTTGCTATTGCTGGGACTACTATAAATGCTAAAGAATCCTAGGGAAGAAACGTGATCCTCCACTGCTTCTGGATCTGAAGCCCAACGCTCTCACCCTCCCTTTTCCCTTCCTGCCCCCACCCCAGCCCACACACCCTCTCCCAAGAGGCGGGTGGGGCTCAGCCTATGAAATTTGCAGCTGCATCTGTACCCTCGAGGTATTTCCTCCTTGCCAAGCCAGTACCTGCCCCAGCCCTGCTTAGGAAGCCCTCCTCCCCTTCCCAGGGCTCCATCCTCAGGGGCTTTGTTCTTCATTAATTGGAGAGTTGTCCAGGGCTTAACGGTTTGGTTAACAGATCATTTGACTGTGAGTGAACCAGGCAAGCAGCAAGATGCAGAAAAAGCAACCCGACCACCCAGAGGTAGTGTCATCCACAGAGCAGGAGATGAGCCCAGCCACACTCCCCTCCTCAGCAGGCCACAGACAGCGAATGCCCCCCTGAGCCTCCTCCTCAAGGTGCGGAAGGAGCCTGTGGACTCCTGGCCTCTATCTCTGCCAAGCATTCTTGAGCTCAGAAACCCCAGCTGCCTGCCAGGCATGGCCAGAGGGATCAAAATGGAAGTGGAAGGGCTCTTCAGACAGAAGCAGAGGGAGAGGACATTTCCATGGTGTCAGGAAACCAGGTGCCCTGGTCCCCAGCCGGGTCTTCCCTCGGTAGCAGTAGGCTAGCGCAGACACCAGCAGAATGACACACTAGGATCTAGGTCAGTGATACTCAGAAGCCACGAGGAGGGCTTAAGTCATGTCACTTCCCTCCCTGATGCACCACCAAGTATTTACCTAGCAACCATTGTGTGTAATCTGAGGTTCCTACCACATGTGGAACCCACATTTGGCTTTTCCCATGAGCCAGGTAAAAGGTACAGCCAGTATGCCAGCTTCCTGTCCCAGCCTGCGTGTGTCCAAGCCTACGAAATTTGCGGCTCTGCCCATGTCCAGCTCCTACTGGTCAGGAGGCCCGGTGACAATGCCTCATGTTCCAGACAATGGGCCAGGCCCTGGAAAGAGGTAAGGGGTCGGCCCCGGAGGAGACTGCTCTCCATTTGGGGAGAAAAGGAGGTGCCAGCAATAAGAACTATGGGGGCTGGAGAAAAGAGAGGGCATAGGGTGGAGCCTTCCAGGGCCAGGATGATAGCAGGAGGCAAGAGAAAGGCAGGTGGTTGCACAAATGCCAGATCTTAGGGAAGAAAGCTTGAGAGAAGTGCCAGCCCCGGAACTGTGACTTGGGGTAGATTCATCTGTCACAGAATCACTCACACACACGTACTGCTATTCAGATGCTTCCCGGAGCCATTCAGATTTGAGTCAGGGGCAGCGAGTGATTTAAGCTTATGGACCCAAGAAGTCCCTTTCTCTGAACGCTTGGCACAGAAAGCCCCGGAGCCCGCCCAGGCTCCTCAGCTGACTTCTTTACCTCATCAGCCAGTGTTTGGTGAGAAGCAACCTGTGGTCTTGGCCAAGGGTCCGTCCATCTCCAGGACCAACCTAGTCTTGCAAGGTTGAGACCTTAATCATCAAGGCTTTTCCCTGGGAAGGAGTTGCCTGGCCCCCATTTACTCGTGACAGGGAAATCAGGGGCGCATCCAAGACCCACCTTTCTCTCTCCTAGTGTGACAGGTTTAATGAAGACTTTTCTGTTGCTTAGCCACATTCCAAACAGGCCCCATCTGCCAGTGTCACAGGCAGAGACACGCAGTCAGGCTGGCCCTAGAGCTCTCCAGAGGCTGGAGGTGAGTCCTGTGAACAGGATCATGGCTCAAGGTGTGGCATCCCTGCTCATTGTCCCCACATGATGGGGACAGGGAAGACGAACAGTACCTCAGATCGTTAAGCAGAACTGGAGAAAACATGGCACAGACTTGCTTTAATGAGAAATAATTTGGTTGACATTGCATTCCATTTGAGAACACATTATTCCAGAAATGGGAAAGGTAAAAATAATGCAAGCATAGGATTTTGAGAACACAAAACATTGTGTCAGTTGCTTGGAGAAAAAATGGCCAAAATGTTGCCATCTATTGAAATAGCTGTCATTGCCTGTTTTCTTAGTATAACACTTCTAAGAAAATTACATATATAATATATATAATTTCATAATATATAATATTACATATAGCGTGTGTATGGATGTATGTATACATGGCATATATAATATTATATAGGTGGATGGATGGATGCGAAACACTTACCATAGTGGGAAACCAAAGCTTTCAATGTGTCACCATGCAAATGCTCTTTACTCTCCTAATGTCTCAGCCATCTGGTAGAGGACTAAGCACAGCCCTGTGACTTACCTGGTTTTGTCCATTGGCCTCTCACTGCCTTGCCCCTCTCTTTTCCAAGTGACCTCGCAGTTGTCAGTGCCCAGTGTCTTATTCCCAGGTATGCATACAATTCTAGTACATATTCGTTTTTTTCACCAACTGCTCTGGGTCAACGTCATGACTATATATTAGCCTGCTGAGGCAGCTGCTATCACAAGATACCGCAGACTGTAGCCTAAACCACAGAAATGTGCCCTCACATTTCTGGAGGCTAGAAGTCCAAGGTTCAGGTACCAGCAGGCTTGGTTTCTCCTGAGGCCTCTCCTTGCTTCTCCCCGTGTCCTCACATGGCCTTTGTCCTGGGCATCTCTGGTATCTCTTCCTCTTCATATAAGGGCACCAGTCCTATTGGATTAGGGCCCATCCTTATGACATCACTGAACCTTAATTCCCTCCTTAGAGGCTCATGACCAAGTGCAGTCATGTTGAGGGTTAAGGCTTCAGCATTTGAATTTGATGCTACACAATTCTTTCCATAATAGTCTATAAGTCTGCCTAGTCGGCCAATGGAAAGGGTGGCCCCTTACCACAGCACAGCTGCTGTGGGTTTACAGATGATGTGTGAATTTTACCTGCAGACACCGTGGTCACTTGAACCTTTTCATGAATGCACTCTTACTATTTTTACCATGGTCTAACTACAAGCTGCTCCCTCTGCTCCCTGTTAGCTGAGCATCAATTACGTTTTCCATTATTAGAATCACCCATATATGGGATTCATTTTTACTTCTGTAGAACTTTAATGCTGAGAAGTCATCTAATGAAAGCAGGAATCTGCCTCATTATTGGGGACCAAGCAGGAACTACAAGTTGCTACACAGTTAGTCCAGCTAAGTGGTCAAGAGCTGTCTCCCTGTACTTTTTGTGGTCCTGCCCTCTGGAGCATCCAGAACACAGCTGGCTCCTGTTTTACATGACAGCCCCTCAAACTTTGGAAGATGGCAGCATTTCCTTTTCTGCAGACAAACCTTTCCAGTGACTCAGTTGCCCACCCCAGAAAGTCCTCTTCATCAGAAATTCTCCTTGTCATGTTTCCACTTCTCAAGTGCTTACTAAAGGGATGCCAGGTGATAGGTGGCCCAGGGTGGGGGACTGTCGCCTCCTTAGTCCTGAGCATTGCAGATATTCTAACTCTCCTATAAAGCTCACAGATTACTTGTTTGAAGCACAAATTCCTCCACACACAGGCACACACATACACTCCAACTTCCAAATGAAGAAAACAGAAAAAAAATCTCTCAAGACTCCCGCTGTCCACTGCCTGCTTTCTTTGTGGTCTCCCCACTCCTCTTCCTTGTCAGGATGGAGATTGTTGATCATTCCTTTTTATACAGCCCGCCTCCACTTCATTCTAACACCTTTTTGCCCCTATAAAGACATAGTCAAGATAACCTTCCCACTGAGTTTTTGTTGTTGTTGTTGTTGTTGTTTATTGTTTCCTTTTGAAGTCTGGAAGTTAGATGTGTCTTAGCACAGCCTCCCCAGGCCCCAGTGCCCGAGCCAGAGGGATCAGGAATTATTTCTGTATCAATCAGGCATTTTTAGTCCTCCTTCCACACAGAGATGTTCACTGTCTTTTCTCCCAGAAGGCACAGAGGTGGAGAATGAATATTTTGTAGGTGCCTACCAGTTTATATGGGCTGGGGTTTAGATCATTTGGTAGAGTGCTGCCCCACACTTTCTGAGGACCCAAGTTTGATCCCCAGCACTCCAAAAATGGGAGGATGTGGCAATCCACTCCCGAAGCAATCCCAAAATGATCAGCCATTGAAAACCCTGTAAGGGTTGCCATGACACAACTCCATGGCACCTAACAACTACAAACCACTTTATATATGGGAGAAGGACCTGGAAGCCCACTCCTAATACAATCCCCAAACAATCAGCCATTGAAAACCCTATGAATACCAGAGAAGCACTACAATAGCACTGGGCATAGCACAGCATCAGGGAGTCTTTCCTTCTATTGCACATAAGGTCACTATGAGTCTCGATGGCACCTAACGGAAACAAAACAAACCACTTTATACCCATTATTTATTCACTCTGTATTTGCATATTGCTTGGTTCATAAATGGAAAGCCAAGACTTAGGTGAAACATTTGAGCAAATATAAGTGGTAAAATGAGAGTTGATAGTTGATCTGAAAACAACCTACCTCCAAAGACCATCCCTTTCACCATGCCCTACTTTGAGACTCCCTGTTGTGGTCTCTGTTGCCACTGGGCATGTTTGGGCTAAGGATAGGCAAAGTCCCAGAAGGGCTGTTTATATCTCCTAGCATCATGGGTCTGATATTTCTACATACAAACTGGTGATTCTTGGGCTCTTATCCCCAAAAGCACTGGAGGACAGGTGGGTGGGTGGATGGATGAATGGATGGAATTCCCAAAGTAAATCCATAGTGGATATGGGGCCCTTAGCAGAAGCTGCAGAGAAAGCACTGGCCAGCACAGAAGCAGCTAGAGCTTGGGAGCAGACAGCCCTGGGCATTCTCTCCTGTTGCTCCATCTCCCACATCTTATTCAAAGTATTGCCAATGCAATAAAGTTAATGGAGCCAGTCATCCTAGGAAGGAGCCAATTCTGTGCAAAGATGATACATCTTTGAAGTTAATGAGGTCTATTAATTGAGCTTATGCCCTTTTAAATGAATGAAAGTCTTGAAATCTACCAAACAGCAGCACATCCATTTAGAAGTAGTTATTGACGCCTCATGTCTCTGTCACCAATGGATGAGGAACCACTAGCGCAGAGCTATGAGAATTGGCTTCCTGCCGACATTTAACACAGCCTTTGGGGGCTGGGTTTGGCTCAGTTTATAGAGTGCTGCTCTACACTGAGGACCCGGGTTCGATCACCAGCATCTCAAAAATGGAAAAAAGGCATGGCAATCCAATCCCGAAGGAATCTTGAAACAATCAGCCATTGAAAACCCTATGAGGGTCACTATGAGTCGGACCCAACCCAACGGCACCTAACAACAACAACTATATCAGCTCTTGGGAAGCTCAACAGATATCATGTCTGGCTGGCCTTTGACCACAGCAAAGTCCTTGAATCAGCCCAGTACAGCCCTAGGGGCCAGTCAGCCCCGTGATAAATAGCTCAGGGTAGAAAGTGGCCCAAGCCATCCCTGGATCTCTTGAGGAATATCCACCCAGTCCTCAGCCTTCAGACAGGGCCTCAGGATTAGCTGGGAGACGCTAAAGAACACAGCTGGATGACCAGCCCTTCAGAAATGGCGGCCAAACAGTGGAGCTGGTGTGGGTAGTCCCTGGGCTGGTCCAGGAGCTGCTAGAGTTTCCAGAAGTGTGTAAACCTGGAACGGACTGAGCAGCACACAGGCCCAGCTGCAGCCTGAGTGGGGGCCATCACGCCATGGCTCCTGTGCCCCTTAAACATGCACCGAAGCGCTGCCCAGGTTCCGTCTCCTCCCCAGTCACCGCCACTCACAGTTGCTTAAGAGCACAAAGTGGCACTTGTTGTGCCCACAGAACATCTGTTGAAGACAAACTTGTGTTTATAGCTCTTCGCTTCAGAAGACTGGCCGTGTTATAAAAAGAAAGGGACCATCTGTCCCTCTTCTGGACCCCAGCGCCTCTTGGAAGAGACTGCCGTGCAAGAAGGCAATGAGAAGTCAGCGTCAACTTCAGGGAACTATTTTGGGGCCGGAAAAGAATAGCGTCTTCCCGCCGAGGGAATTGGACCCGCAGATGAAGGCTGGCTTCGAGGGGTGCCTGCGGCGGCAGACACTAACAAGAGGAGGTGGCTGGGGTCCAGTGGAGCCGTCCAGATGTTCCAGCAGGGCAGAGGAGCTGGGGCAGGGAGACAACAGGGAGGATCGTGGAGGCAAGGGAAGGAGATAGGAAAGGCTGTGAAGCGTGGCCCCTGAGAAGGTGTGAGCAATGGCCCGGGCCGTTCGCTATTGCAGAGTCACCTTCCATCTTTGTGCCTCCCTCCGCCAGACTTGCCCTTTCTTATTTGCGGAAAGCCCAGCACACTTCCGGGTCTTAGGAACGGCTGAGGCTGAGTGATCTTCTTACAGTGGCTGCAAACTGAAGCCCTCCAGAGGACGTGGGTAGCCCGTGTGTCTGTGAGGCCTGCTTGGCATTTGTCTGTCTTCAGCTCTTCAGCAGAAGATATAGAAAAGTCACATGGAGGTCCAGGAGAAGCTGGGTGGGGGTCAGGGTGCCGTTGAGGTTAGCACACGTGGGACTTCCAGAGGGGAGGAAATACCCTGGCTTCCAGGACAGCATCTTTAAGCAGAGCAGCCCCTAGACCAACACCCCGCCCCCCCCAGTAAGGGCTCCTCCTTCCCTGTCTTCACACTGGCATTTCAGCTCATGAGCTCTGAACACTCGTGCTATCTACACACCCCACACACAACAGTCCCCTGGTTCAGAGAAAACATTGGTTTCTACCAGAATCTATGCAAATTCCAGAAAGCTTTGATCTCTGAAACTCTAGGTCTGGGGCTTATTTTATTTTAGATCAAAACTGGCTTCTGTCCTAGGACAGACATGGGGGTTAAGAACTGGGTACATGCCTGTAATCCCAGTGACTTGGGAGGCTGAGACAGGAGGATCCCAAGTCCAAGGCTAGAGGCAGCCTATGCAATTTAGCAAGACTCTCTCATTTAAAAAAAAAAAGTTATAAAGGCGCTAGGGAGCGGTGGTGCATGCCTATATTCCCAGTGACTTGGGAGATTGAGGCAGGAGGATCACAAGTTTGAGGCCAGTTGTAGCCTGCATAATTACCAAGTATCTCTCTCCAAACAAAAAAATTTTAAATGGCTGGGCACGGTGGTGCACACCTGTAATCACAGAGGCTCAGGAGGCAGAGGCAAGAGGACTGCAAGTTCAAGACCAGAGGCAGTCTGCGTCAAGACCCTATTTCAAAAAGTTAAAAAAAAAAAAAAAAAAAAGGCTGGGGATGCTGCTCAGTGGTACAGCACTTGCAAAGCATGCAAGCTCAAGGCCCTGGGTTCAACCCCCAGTACCACACACAAAAAAAAGAAAAAATGGACTGGGGGCACTGCCCAGTGGTAGAGCACTTGCGATGTACATGCAAGGCCCAGGTTTAACTCCTAAGTACCGCAAAAAGAAAGAGAGGAAGGAAGGGAGGGAGGGAGGGAGGGAGGGAGGAAGGAAGGAAGAGAGAGAAAGGAGATGGAGACCGGAAGTAGAGTCCTCCGAGGACACTCTTTGTTCTCTCTCTCTCTGCTTGTCTCTAATAGGACACCCCTGTCAGCTCATCCCAAGCGCAATGAATTAATAGCTTTGTCTCATCTTAGGGAAGGTCCACAGGTTTTCGTGCATGTCCTTAAATGCACTGAAGTCCCCCCCACCCCCGCTTGAACATATGCATTTAGATTCTGAGGACACAGGCAGCTCCTGGCATAGTGTACTCAAGGCTCTCGGAATCCTAAAAGGTCACACTCCTTTTATTCTTGCCTCTTTCGGTTCCTTTCTGTTCTTATTGATTTCTTCAGGCACATGAGAAAACACAGTAGGCAAAGCCCACTCCTTCCATAGAAATAAAATATTCTGCAGTCAACCCACACACCATAAAGGAATAATTGCAGTCTTGTATATATTGCTAATGGACATCTCTCAGCAATTCCCTATCTCATAAGCTTTAAACACAGACATTAGTATAAATATGCAGAAATCCCCATTCGGGCAAATTACTCTGCATTTCTGAAAGAAAGGAAGATTAAGCATGTGCTGATGTCTTTGAGGGAGCTCAGCAGAGCAGACGTCCCCAGGCCCTCTCTGGGAGGGAGGCCTGGGACTCCCTCCGCAAGCTCTTGGTACAGAGTTGGAAGCCTGGTCTCATCGCCTCCTCCCATTGGCTGGGTGCTCCTCTAGAGGACTGAGAGCTCGGCTTCGGGAGGAAGGGATTGGTGCCCTCCCCAGCTGGATCTCTGTCACCTGAGGGGCCTGGCTGTTCACCCCACATCCTGCTTCTAGAGCCTTCCAGGCTCTTACAGCTCCAGCAGGGGCAAGAACAGGAAGGTGAGGATGCATTTGTCCCTGGCCCCTCAGCTGCATGACAGAGGCCTCTGGGGTGGCGCAGGCCTCTGAGCTGAATGGCGTATGAGAAGCTAGCAGAGTGAGCCTGAAGCCTCAGGCTGCACACCAGCTGAGCCCTGGCCTCCAGCGCCCTTTCTCTGGCCTCTTTCTCCTTCTCCCTTTCTAATTCCTCTACCCTACTCATGCCCACGGAGGGGCCCCTGCTCCTAGACCAAGGCCACCTCAAGGGTGGGGGTCTTCATCTTCCAGGGCTCCACAGTCAGAGCCCACCTCCAGGCTGCTTGTGAGGAAAGGCCCCCCACCACCTCTTGGGACACACCCTTGGCCCCGGACTCCAGAGTGGGGAAGAGGCACCCCTCAGCACAGGCTGCTGGGGCTGGGGCAGAAGGGTCTGGCCTCCCCAACGGCTAATCAGAGGGGCAACAGAGGAGGTAGAACACACGGAAGTTTCTTGCTCCCTCCATGGGCTCAGCACAGGCCACCATGTCTCCCTTGTGGATGACTGCTCTCTCCTCAGAGGCATTAGAGGAGCAGGGGAGAGGCCCAGGGGCCGGTCAAGCTGGCAGACAGGATACGGGAGGTGAATTTGGTACCTGAGCAGCCAGGGTGCATAGGGCAGCAAGGCCTTCTGGGTATTTATTTGGTGTGCACCTGCCTTTCCCACTGCAGACGGAAGCCAAAGGGAGAGGAGCACTGTGTTGACACTCTGAGGCAGAGGAAAGGGACTTGGAGCGCTCAGAGCTGCAGGCCCTGCCTGTCTCAGTGAGGGTCCCCTCGTGAGAGACCCAGGAGGCGGCAGTCTCTGCAGCATCCATTTTCCAGGGGAAATTCTCAGCAGACAGCGAGCCCTCTCCTCGGCTAACCCCGCGGGACACGTGCAGACTCCCCCCTTCTCCTTGCCAGCCAGCACCTTGACAGTCTATTTTCATGTCTGTCTCCCCCACGCCACTGTGAATGACTTTAGAACTCCCCCGCCACCGGCCGATTTAGCAACTTTCTGTGAAATATAAAAAGGTACCCTTTTCTCAAGACCCTCGCCTGCCACCTACCAGAAAACTGTCAGAGTAAAGAAAACGATGATAGCTGTGAGGGGACTGGCGCCCCCTGGAGGTGTGCAGTGTGCAACTTGAGTAACGTGTGAGTGGCGGCCCTGGGGGCCTATTGAGGTTATTTCCATCCAGATGCTCTTCCAAATATGTTACGTGTCTTGACTCATTTAATACTCACAACTCAAAAGTGGGTATTTCCAAAACCCCCCACTTACAAGATGAAGAAGCGTTGGCTCAGAAAGGAGACGTTATTTTCCCATGTTTACCCTCTGGTCCGGGAACTCAGAGCCTAACTCTGTATCACTGACATCCTCAATGTCTGCTTCTGGGGTTGGCCACGCAGACGCCCAGGAAGTATGTGTCCTCATGATGCTGCAGGGAGATCTGGCTTCAGCCCAGGGCAGGCTGCTTGGCTCCCGCCACTTCTCAGTCCCTGCTTCCTCACTTGGAAAATGAGCAGCTGGCCCCAGATTGGAGAAGATGCCCTGAGAGGGACCCAAACTGCCCAGCACTGTGGAGCCTCAAGCCCTGACAAGGGCATCTGGGCTACTGGCTCTTTGTCACCCTTACCTGGGCCCTGCCACCCTCACCCATCCCCCCCAGCCTCTGCCAGGCTCCCATGCTCAGCCCCTCCTTCCTGGCTGGTCATCCTCTCTGGTCTCAGGCGACCTTCTACCCTTCAGGGCTCCCCTGGGCAGCCTCCTCCTCCTCCCACCTCCCAGCC
>VMDO01000108.1:350103-445514 GCA_007922755.1 Pedetes capensis
CCCCCCCGCCCACCCCAGCTCTATCCAGACCTGCCTGTAGCCCATCCCTCCTCCATGGAACCCCAAGCCAAGTGCCAGCCTCCAGGAGACCTGATCCCTCTGCCATTCATTCTTTCCAAACAAGGGCTCCTGAGCACAGGGCCTGGGGAGAGCCCACCAGGTGGGGACCAAGAGATGAGCACCCTAACCAGGAAGGTGTGCTGGGGTGGCATCCAGTCTACCCAAAGGGTGGCTCTGCCCAGCCCCAACTCCCTCCCGTCTCCCCTTGGGCATGAAGGCCCCTGTCCCTGCTGACTCACACAGAGGCTGACCTTCAGCCCAACCAAGGCAGCTTGTCCTCCATGGGGAGTCAGGTCAGGGGTGGCCTCCTCAGGGTTCCCTAACCATCACCCCAGACCCCTGCAGCTGCTGCAAGGAAACCAGAGCACCCCCAGAGGGAGGAGCTGCAGAAAGCAGATGTATGCCTGCCTGTCAGAGCCCTGGGAGGGTGAAAGAATTCCAGGAAAGCGGGAAATTCCACCCAAGAAGAACTGATTCTCACAGTCAAGAGGGGAGAGGGCACAAGAAGCCTCTCCCCAACCCCAGCTCATGAAGCCCCGGGTCTCCAAGAATCCAGCCCCTCCCTGGGAGCTAGGGGCCAATCAGAGGCACCAGGCTAGCCTCCCTCACTCCCTCCCAGGGGCATAAGGAGGTGAATAGGCCAAACAGAAGGCTCCAGACACCCAGGGGAGCCCCCTGAGAAGCCACCAGCCCCATCCCAGCCGCCAGTCTGCACCTGCACGCAGTGCATGGCCTCCCACTGCCCTGTTCCCCGCCTGGTTCTCACCCTGCCTTGCTCCAGCTGGAGTGTGGCCTGGAACCTTCCAGGCCTGGGGGTACAGGGTGCACACTGCCTCTCCTGGGAGGAGGAGGTCGTTTCTTTCTACGGACATGGCCTTCTCCCACTGAGGAGCAGAAGTACCCCACTGACCCTCATCTTAGGAAGGATCTCAGAACCGTGAGCAACCAGGGCCTCTAGGAGAAGAGAGAAGCCATGATGAGTCACTGTGGCTGAGGCTCTGGAAAGCCATCTGCCAGGAGCTCTGGTACCAGCCAGTGGATGGATGAGTGAAGACCCTCCGAGTGACTGCCCAGCTCCTGGGCCAGCTAAGCTGCCCTGCCCTGGAAAAGGAGGAGACACTTGGCAGGTCACCTAGGGGAGGTTTTCAGTCTGTTTTGTGCCCTGTGTGTCCCTAGTGCTGGCTCCCAGGGTGTGCTCAGTAAAAGCCTGAAGAAAGCCATGCATGGTAGTGCACGCCTGTAATCCCAGCTACTCAGGAGGCAGAGGCAGGAGGATCATGAGTTTGAGGTCAGATGCAGATAGCATAATGTAGCGAGATCTTATCTCAAAATTTAAAAAATGTAAAATGGGCTGGGATACAGCCCAGTGGTAGAACACTTGCAAGATGTGAGAGGCCCTGAGTCCAATCCGTAAGTAAGCACTGCAAAAAAAAAAAAAGAAAGAAAGAAAGAAAGAAAAAGAAAGAAAGAAAAAAGAAAGAAAATAAAGAAAAAGAGAAATAAAGAAAGAAAAGGAGAGAAAAGAAAAAAAAGAAAAGAAAGAAGAGAAAAGAAAAAAGAAAAAACAGGAAAAGAAAGAAAAAGAAAAAAAATGTATGAATGGATGGCTAACAGAAAGTGATCAATGCCACCCACAGGACTGAAGTGCAATGCCCACAGCACTGTGGGCACAGCCCAAGGAGGATGGGAACCCCTGAGGGCAGAGACAATGAGCACTAATACTGGCAGTGACTCTAGAACTATGGTATCTTTGGGCAAAAATCACCCTACAAAACTTTGACTTCTTTCAATCATCAGCTTCTGTGGACTTGAATAATTCAAGTATTTGGCCCTCTCACCTTCTCTCATCCAGATATTTTTGCAGATTTCAAACTTTTCATCTTCTTACTGCCCACTGACCACAGGTAATTTGCCACTAAGGCCTTGGCAGATTCTGGTCTCTGGCGTTGAGTTCATCAGCCCTTCCAGGGCTCCAGCCCCTCCCAGCGGGTGCATCCTGCCTTCCTTCCCTTCCCAAGGCCTGAGGTCCCACCACCACCCCAAGACTACAGCCCAGGCCCCCTGGCTGGTTCCAGACCCCCTGGGTCTTGCCTTGGTTCCTCCTCCTAGGGATCTCCCACCAGCCAGCCTTCCATACTAACAGCTAGTCACCTCCACCCAGCCCGGATCACCTAAGTCTTCCTGGGCCTGCTCTGCCCGAAGGAACCTGTCCAGGGTAAACAGGAAGCAGCAAAATGCAGCGGTTAAAAACACAAAAACACCATTTTGATTTAAGCAGAGCTTGATGTAAATCTTGGTTTTGCTATTTGCTAAGTGCCTGAGTGCTGGACAAGTTCCTCTTCCGGAGCCTCATTTTCCTCACCTGTACAATGGGAACAATCCCTCATAGAGTTGCCCTGAGGTTTAAAGGAGATCATGTAATCGGGTGGTCTCTGATGGGGTGGCAGAGAGCAAGTATGCACCCCAGGTGCTGGCGTCCATCCCCACCTCAAACCCCAGATGAGGACAAGCAGGGAGGAGCCGTGGGACATGATAAGGTCTATGGAGTCAGAAAGATAGTGGAGCGTCGTCAATGGCACTTTGGTAGCCTCTTTTGTCTACTGGGTTCCTCCTGCAGAACCCCTCACCCTCGTCAGCCTCAAGCCATACCGGCTTGTCAAAGGAGGATGGCCGCGCAGGCGCAGGACGCTGGGCCGGCACGCAAAGCCCTAGCCGGGTGACCATAATGCACCGCCCACCGCCCGCCCCTCCCCGCCCCGCCCCAGGCGCCGCCGTCACGTGGGGCTCGGCCCCGCCGGGAGGTTCCCGCGCGCGGAGGTGGCGCGTCTGCGACAGCCAATTTGCATATGCGCACGCTGGATATTTATAACTTCTCTTCAGCCAGTTCCAAGTTATTGATGTCTTAAAGTGACTTTAATCTGAGCCTTCTTTTCTTTAAATGGGCTTTTGATTTCCGGAGTGATATTATACATGGCTGTAAGCTATTGACTGAGCGATTGCGTTGTGTTCTCAATGTGCTGATGCTGGAAATCTGCGATATAAATAAACTTCCTCTGGTAGAATCATTATAAAGCACAAGCAGCAGAAATTTATGGAAAGAACAGATTAAATGCTTAGACTTAAATTCTTCAGCGTGCGGCTTGCCCTAAACTGCTGTGTCTGGAATTTGGGCTGCTGATTCAGGTGGAAAAAATCAAACGGACACATCGCTTGTCGGTGCATTTTTACTATGATCTATTGTGTTGCCAAAAGAGAAAGCTCAAAAGCTGCCATTGATAATCCTGGTTAAAACTTAGAGCATAAATTATTAAGACGTGTAGTTTCTTTTCCGAGTGGTTGGGGATTGGGGCGGTAGCAGAGTAAAGAAATATAACATCAATATGTGCTTATGCATTGTAATGTGGGACATTTTTATGGCCATAATAAAACATTCCACCTACAACTGTGTTTATGAAAGCAACAGATAGGAAGATCCATAATGCCACTTAATAGAGTTAATCACCTCCCATCGGAACGTTTTAAAAGGCTTTTTATTGCATGTTGAAAAGCTCTGACCGTAATGAATACTCTGCACACTGTCAGGTGCCAGTCAGAGGGCTGGAGGCAGCAAAGGGAACTTTGTATCACAGTGGGGCGGAGAAGATTCTCAGGACTGTGTCCAGTTGTCTGAGCTCCAGGTTTTAAATCAGGAATCTAGCTTCAGGGCTGGACTGTGTCAAACACCACACTTGGCTGGGGCTCGGGGCTTGGAATTTTAAGCTTGGAGCCCTGTAGTAAATTCTGAGCGTGCTCTTGTCTCTAAGTTTGGGCTTTGGACTGATCTAGGCTCTAACTCTGTGCTCCAGGTGACCCATCAGGGCTCCCTGTGTCCTGAGTAGCATCAGCTCACGCTCACAGCCAGGAGAAGGGGGTAAGGGCTTCCTAAGTCTTAAGTTAGTTTGCTGTGGGCTTGGTGAGTCTGTAGACCACAGGAACGCAGCCTGTGAGGCCGGCTCTACCCTGCTGGTTTTCTACAATGGAGAGGGAAGCACTCTGTGTGCCCACAGTTGGCTCGCCCCGTGGTCAACATGTGGGTGAGGGCAGGTCCCTCCACACGACAGCCTGCCAAGGGACAGATGCCAGGCCCATTGGTGGAACCTGCAGCCAACCAGCCTGGAGGCTCTGGGGGTGAGCACTTGCCCTTCTCATCCAAAAGCAGTGCTTATCTCCTCTGTCCCTTATCACACAGCAGCTGAGTGTCTGGGACACAGCGGGTCTCCCAAACAGCCCAGAAAAGCTGTGAAGGTAAAGGGTCAGCCTGAAATAATTAAAGGGTAAAATTGCCCTTTAAAACTGGATTCAAACTGGCAGGAGAGAAGCAGGCAGGAGGGAAACGAGGCTCTCCCAGGCCTGGGCCTCCCCGGAGCCTGGGCAACAATTCTGGAGTGAGTGGTCCCGGTGCTGCAGCCAGCTGGTCCTGTGGCAGGGTGTGGGAGCTCTTTTTCATACTGGAAAGTTGGGCCAACAGGAACTGAGCATGACCCATGAGGGCAGGAAGGCCAAGCTGTCTCCCAACCCAGCAGCGTGGCCTTCTTTCTCTCAGCTGCCCTGGAACCCAGCGTGTGTTAGGGTTTAGATGAGTGGCTATCACCAGGGGCCAGAGATGTTTGTGCTTGAGAGGTTCCTGTACAAGGTATCAGATGAGGCAGAATCATGCCAGAGCTGACTTCTGATGTCCCACGGAGACATTAGTTACTGAGCTTCCATCACTACCTGCAAGGATCGAGAGCTCTCAGCCCTTCCCCCACCAGCACTGCCTGAAGTGAGAGCGGTGCTCAGATGAATTTGCCTCTTACCTGTGGCACAATCTACCCTTGCTCCCCTGAAGATGAGTGCTGTGGTGGGGCCAGACCAGGCCTTGCCCTCCCCAAGTTGTGTGTGAAGCCACAGGACGACTGAGGAAGCCAGCGAGGCTTGGGTGAGGTGGAGAAGACATCCATTCCGCCCCCTTCCATCAGTCAGCACCAGTGTACTGAGCACCAACGGTGCATAACAAACCATACCCCTGCCTGCCTGGAGCTCACATTCTAGCACCCTGAAGCCTCTCAGAGGGATGTGCCATCCCCAACGCAGCAACCAGAGAAATAAGAACCTGTGTGACCTTCCCAGGTCTGTCTAAGGCAGGCTGAGCTAGGGGCCCCAAAGACCAGGGTCTGGTTATCAGGGTAGATCTTTAGAACTTCCCGACCCCCTTTAGTAAGCTCCCTCCACCCCAGGCAGCAACTGGGGGAGTGTGCCCATGTGCCACCCCAGTAAGCATGAGCAGGGAGCCCTCAGGGAGGAAGCAACTGCTCTCAGCTTTCTGGGGGAGCAGGGCTAGGAGCCAGCAGGTTGCAGAACTTGCTCACCCTTGAGGCAACAAAGGAAAGATGTCTGGAAGTTAGGGAGGCCATGGCCGTTCAGCAAGGCTGGGATGCACAAGCAACGTGCAAGGAGGAAAGGCACCGGAGGGCACCAGCCTCTGATCTTGAATGGGCAAAGGTTCTGCTGAAGCGTCTCCTGAGAAGCTGTTCGGTGTGGTCAGGTAGATAGCATGTGTGGAGCTCCCCGTCTAAGCAGGTCAAATGCCCGGCTACGTACCACCCACCTAGACTGGCACTGAGCTAAAGGCAGCCGACCCTTGGCGACCAGAGCTGTGCCACAGCAGCAGCTTTCAGGCACGCGCCAGTTGCCACGTGCCTCTCCCTGCCCACACCCCTGGTGGCCTTGGAGTGCCCATTGGGCAGCCTCTCGGGAGCCTTCCCTGGCTGGTGGCTTTAAGGGAGCCCTGAGGCCTGAGTCCCTGGAGGAGGGGCTGCGTGGGCAGAGCCAGGCTCCGTGAGGCTCCTAGGGTACTTCTGGGAGGGGTTTGCTAATAGAGATGTCTGTGCTGGGAGGTCATGATCCCACTTGTCATTAACCCAGGCACCCTGCCTGGAGTCCTCCCCAAGAAATAGTAGGTGGCTGCCTGCAGGCAAGTTGAGTGATTTGCAAGGACCACGAGAATATTTGCATAAACATATGTATGAAAGTGTGTATTTATTTGCATTCATTTGCATAAATTGCTGGCTCTTCGAGCTGTTGAGCTGTTGTGCCTTAATTTTATTTTATTTTTTTCAGTAAATGTGTTTGCGCTCTTAGCACAAATCTGGACACTTCAGGAGTGAGAACCAAAAGGGAAAAACAACAGCAGTGCAGGGATATGAGACCAGAGGTTCTCAGACTTTGCTGCACATTGAAATCTCCTGGGAAGCTTTTAGAAATCCTGGTGCCTAGGTTGTTAAACTCTCTCCCACCACCACTGTTGACGCAGAAACTCTGGGGGTGGAGTCTAGGCGTCCTCAGTCAGTTTTTAAAGTTTCCAGGTGAGTTTGAGGTATAGGCCTAGCTTGGTCTGATGTGAGAGGCCCTGCCTGGAACCAGTGGCCCAAGCACCTCGCCACACCTCTCTGAGCCTTCATACGTACAAGGCCCTGGGCAACTCACGTGTGGTGACGAATGCAAGGTGCAGAGGCCACAGCAGCACACAGGTCACTCGGTGAAGGTGTCCCTGCCTTCCTCATCATCACCACTGCCATGCAATGTCATCTTGTGCAGACCAGGATCCAGAGGCCTGGCTGCTCCTCCTGGCCCTGCCTCCCAGCTGGCTGTGGACTTGGCTCAGGACACTGAGCTCAGGGGATAGTGCACACGCCAGGCCTGGCTGGGGTCTCTTCTCCTTCAAGGTGACTGTCAGACTGGTGATACCATCACCTCCCAGATGTGTGGGAGGTGTGTGCTTGTAACTGGGAGACAGAACATTCCAGAGCAAGCCCGTCCAGCCCCTCCCACCTCCCTAGGTCCCCCTCTCCAGGCCAGGAAAGAGCCAAGCACCGGGCTTGCGGGCTTAGCTTTCTCTTCCCCGCTAGGTG
Organism: Pedetes capensis; assembly: GCA_007922755.1. Lineage (NCBI taxonomy): Eukaryota > Metazoa > Chordata > Mammalia > Rodentia > Pedetidae > Pedetes > Pedetes capensis. The sequence goes on from VMDO01000108.1 coordinate 357,093, forward strand.
CTGCCTGGGGGAAGGAGGCTGGATTTCTGGAAACACCTGAAGTGCCTCGACGTGGCTTTCTGTTCCCTCCACGTTTTTTCCCACCTTGCTGTTTGATGTCCTCACTCCGCCTGTGTGTCACCCCTCCAGCTTCCCCAGACTCCACGTTTCTTCTTTCCTCTGTGTTTACTTGAGGACAGCCCGGCCTCCATGGCTGGGGCTTCAGAGCTGTATTTAAGACCAAGCTCAGTGCCTGGCATTCCATGCCACCTTCTCCAGTCCTGCAACTGTTTCTCTATTCCACAGATCACTGTTGAAACCTCACATGAAACCTGTTTGAGGCCAGAGCTGTGCCAGCCCTGGGGCACAGAGTCCACCCAGATCCACGCTCTGCATGGACAGCTTTTCTGAGTAGTAACCAGTGTCCCCCCCACCCTATGCACCCACCAGGGAGACAGAGGCCCTGGTTTCCTCCTGTTGAGCACATACACCCTGCCACAGGGTGCTGCTCGGGGCTGACGCTGCAGTCCTGTAAGGGAAGACAAGAGCAGCCATCAGCTGGCCTGCAAAATGGAGGAAGGAGGGAAGAGCTGGTTTCAGAAGCCCCAGGAGGCAGAGGGGAGCAAATGGGAGCTGAGGGGGTAGCTTCCGGTGGCATCCACAATAGCTGAGCTCACTTCCTCCTGGACCCACATTTTCGGGGACAGATGGGGACCTTCCTGGAGCCTCGGGCAGCCTGCAAGCCTGCTTTGCAGACCCTCCCAAGCCTTCAGGTCAGTTGTGGCCTTCTGCCTACCCTGCCCCATGCCCCAGGTGCAGCCCCTCCTCTAGCAGACCCTCAGACATGCCTGATCTCCACTGCCTCGCCAGCAAGGCCCCCCAGGACCACCCTTGGTCCTCTCCCTTCACCTCCACCCACCAGCGGCAACACTCACCCCACGAAGGTGCTGGTCTGGGCCACCACAGTAGAGCTGCAGCTTCCATTTAGAAAAGCTTTGGCACAACGTGGACACTATTATTCACCATGGAGGCAGAGCTGGGAAAAGCAGCCTGGTCCATGATGGCGGACGCCACCCCATGGTTGGATGGAGGACTGCCTTCCCCACCCCTGGGCCCGGGGAGTGGGGACTGTGGCTGGAATCCAAAAGGACCCTCTATTAGGTTCCTTGTGATCGCAGGGACCACAGATCCAGCTCGTCAGGAGCACTCCGTCTCAGGTAGCGATTGCATGACAAGGTCCCCGTGGCCACGAAGGACTCCCTGGTCTCTTCCCTTTGGGTCAAGGTCACTCACTTAGCAAACACTTCCCTACCCTCGCCTGGTGCTCAGTGTGGGGGCCTTGGCCTTGAGCAGCCCCCAATGTGGAGATAAAGAAATGGACTTGGAAGCCGGGCAGGGTGGTGCACGCCTGTAATCCCAGCAGCTCGGGAGGCTGAGGCAGGAGGATCGCAAGTTCAAGACCAGAGGCAGTCTGCGTAACTTAGTGAGACCCTGTCTCAAAAAGTGAAAAAAAAAAGGGCTCTGAGTGCGGCTCAGTGGTCCAGCACTTGCAAAGCATGCAAGCGCGAGGCCCCCAGTACTGAGGTGCCATCCTCCTCTTAGGAGTTCCCAGCACCCCATCCTTTCCCTGTGCAGTGACAGTGACCGTGCCCCACTGCCCGTGCCCCACTGCCCATACACCTGTCCATCATGCCCAAAAAGCTCCCAAGATCAAGGATCCAGGCCATGTGGCCACACCTGTCCTCTCGCCTTTCATAGGGCCCAGCTCATAGTGGTGCCCCGTGACTATTGGGTAACCCATGCTGGACACAGCTTGGCCCAACGAGGTGGGGCTCAGCGTTACAGCATTTGTGTGCCCCAACCACCATGTGCTCACCCTGCCTGCCCCTAGCTAACCTCAGGCCCAGTGGCCAGGACCCAGTGAGGCTTCCCCATGCATCCAGCCCACCCCAAGCAGAAGCCCCCAGAACCAGATTGGCAGCTGAGGGCACAGGCCCAGTCCTGCTGGTGCGTGACAGCAGCTGTTAGGTAACTACACCCCATGCATTTGCAAAAGCAGGACTGTGAATTTGGTACAGACTCTGGTAGGTTTCCTGGGAAAAACAGACCATCAAGCTAAGGGAAGTGGCCCAGGCAGGGAGAGGCATCATTAAATTCAGAAGCTCAGCTGAAATACCAGGGAAAGGCCCCATGTCGCGAATCTCAATCCAGAAGGCCAGGGAGCAAGGCCTGGGTGTCTAAGCAGGCTTATCTGTGCCTGGGGTCTCCAAGAGTGGATCACCCGCCACTCAGAGCACCATGTCCAAGGCTGGGCCCAGGACTATTCCTGGTGTGGGCCAGCAGCATCACTAGAGCGCTGGGGACACAGGCAGTGAAAGGCAGCATTTCTACCCACCTGGGCTTGCCCAGGAGACAGAGCTGGGCAGCAAAGATGACAATGCTGAGGAAGAAGGGACTGGCACAGGATGGTGGGAGGCCAAGAGGAAGAGGGCATCTGCAGGGCCCATTTGTTGCTCCACCCACAACTAGGTCCAGGCTGTCTCCTCACGGGCTGGGCACACCATGGGCTACGTCGGCCAGTGTGATGAGCAGGGCAGGCGTGTCAGGCACCATCCCTGGTCTACAGGGGCCCCAAGAGAGTGGTTCATGCCCAGCAAGTCAGAGGGCTGCTCCTCCCAGGGGCCATGCACCTGACCTCCCACTCTGTGCAGGGCCTGAACAGCTGGAGACACAACCGCCTTCTCCTTCTGTGCTTACTAGGGTTTTCTAATTTCCCTAAAATTAGAGATTTCTTGCATGATCATAAAAGCTCACTGTTGTTGTTGTTGTTAGGTGCCATCAAGTCGGTGTCCCACTCATAGTGACCCTATGTACAACAGGTGAAATGCTATTGTCAGTGCTTCTCCCCTATTCATAGGGTTTTCAATGGTGGATTGATTTTTGGGAGTGGGTTGCCAGGTACTTCTTCCAAGCCTACAGCACCTGGTGTTCCCAGCTAGTTTCCCATCTAAGTACCAACGAGGTCCAACCCTGCTTAGCTTCTGAGATCTGATGGGATCAGACGCCACAGTGCTATGGCTGCAGGCAAAAGCTCACTAGTTGTATGAAAACTTAGGAATGACTCCCAAGCATTCACCTCCCTTGAAAGGGCAGATGCGTCACGCAGACCTTATTGGCCAGGACTAGCAGGAGGGGTGGGTGCAGAGAACCAGGGACTGATGCTTCTCCCAGGAGCCTGTGGAGGCACAAGGTAGGCAGAGAGGGGGCCCCATACACACACGCGCACACAGAGAGATGCACACACACACACACACACGCACACGCACACACGCTCTCACCCTGCTCCCTAACCCCATATCTTCCAGGCTGTGAACTCTTCCCCCAGTGGGATTCGAAGCGTTCTGAGCTGCCATTAGCCTCTGGCATCTCGGGTTTACATTTCATTTCCCTGTTTACCTGGGTAACTGAACTGATTGCACTCCCAGCTCTGGTTCACTAATTCTTGCAAATCCTTTAAAATTATCGATTTATTTGCAGGGACTGTGACTCTCAGAATTCTTGGGAAATAATGGCTTTTGCTGAAGCAGATGGAGGAGACCTGTGGCTTTGCCTTTCTCCTTGCGCCTCCTGCCTGTCCCTCTCCCTTCCATCCTCAAGGCCCCTTCCTGCCATGTCTCTGAGCCATCCCTCTGAGCCGTGTCTCTGTCACCTCTACATCTAGCTGATTTTCCCAAAGCCCCAGGTCACCAAATCTTTGAGGGATTAGGTCACCAGGAAGATACAACAAAACAATGTTTTATGAGACAGGGCATGGGCATTTGGGCTTCAGGGTTGCAGCCGCACTTGTTGGGCACTTCATCCCTTATGTATGGACACCATTCCCTCACCCAAGTCCTTGTCTCTCTTCTGTTTGTAGATTATTCTTTGTTCTGCATTGAGTGCAGAAGACCTGGCACCTCTCACTCGCCCTTCCCCACACCCACACATACAGCTGTCTCACTCGCAATTCCCAGCATCCTGGGTGCAGGCAGGACAGGGCACTAGGCCTCAGAATGAAAAGAGGGACAAGGGACATCTCGCAGTGGTTGAAGGGCCCAGCCAATCTGGAAGCCAGGACAGTGAAGGGGAAGAAGAGCTCCCTGGGGATCTCTGCTGCCTGAGCTGCCCCCTGGCCACTTTGCCCAAGAGAGAGAAAGCACCTAGGGCCCATCTTCTCCACCTGGATGCTGGGCTGGACTGGAGGTGGTGACCATACCAGCGGCCCACTGTGCCTCAGGTGAAGACATCTAGAGTTTATAGCTGTGCGGGGTCACGTGCAGCTCTGCTCCTTTCACGATGTCGCTTTATTCAAATTCTCGGACAGAGGCCAACTACAGATCCTTGGCTGTATTTAGAAATCTGATGTCTTACCTCTAGAATAAAAGCAAAATAGGAAAGGGCAGGCCTGATTGTAGGAGGATCCTGGGCAGCAAGCCCTGGGGGGTATCAGCTTGAGGGTCACCCCCAAAGCTGCTGAAGGCGAAGAGGCTGCAGACCCCAATGTATCACCTCTGAATTCCGTGTTCCAGGCCAGCCCACAGGGAGAGCCAAAAATGAGGACAGTCCTCAGGATCCCCTCCCCTGAGCCCCAGACCTACCACAAATATGGAAGTCTTAGGGCTCTATTTCCCCAAAAGAGCTGAGTCTACTCCACAACCTGCAGTGGCCAGGCCTCACCCTCACCCTCACTGCTCACCCACCTTGGCTGCACCAGCCCCCTCTGCCAAGGCCTCACTCTCTCCACACATTTGCCCTCTAGCCCTGCCATCTTGGCCCCTGGTCATCTGGGTGACTTTTCTTAATTCCCCCCGGCCCCCCTGCCAAGTTTAAGATCTTTTTTCATCATCTTCTTTTTTCTTTTTGCAGTACCAGGGATTGAATCCAGGCCTTGAACATATTAGGCAGGTGCTCTACCACTGAGCTACATGCCCAGCCCTCCAGGCTCAAGATCTGTAGGTGCCTTAACCCAGCTTATTTAGCCTTTCCTGGGCAACCTTGACCTGCACACCAGCTCCATTTCCTGCCTCCCTCACACTATAACTCTAGTCTTACTCAAGTGCTGCCTGCCCCTGGAATGTGTTCATGTGTGGCACTGGGCCCTTGCACATGCAGGCCAATAGCAAATGCCCCTCTTGTCTACCTTTAATAAGTCTCACTTACCTCCAAGATCAAGCTAAGCCTCCCTCCCCCAGGGGCCGGCCCTCATCCACTGCGCACCTATGCTCCCTATGCTCCATAGGCTCTGCTGAAGCAGCATTTGTCCCTGGCCTGTCACACTCATGTGTCTGCACCATTCAGGGGCCTGGGATGTCAGTCATGGAATCCAGCTCTGTCAGGCAAGCAGTGAAGGCACTGGTTCAAGGCTGGGAACCAGGCTGGGAATTAGGGCAGGAATGGACACCCCCTAGCCAGGTTGACCCCAGAGACAACCCTTTTGGGACCCTACCCCGGCACAGTCTCTCCTGGGCATCCAGGCTTTGCAAGCGCACCACGCCTATCTCTGTACTGCTTCCAGGGGTTTCCATGAGCTCCCAGCTGGCCAATCCAGGCTTCATGGCGACATGCCAGCTACCAGGGAACCACTTCCTCTCGATTCCCCCAGTAACGAGGGCCCCACTCCCCCTCCTACCTTGGGCTTCTCCCCAACAGAAAAAGGGGTTTCAAAACTGAGCCGCTGGACTGACCCACATCCACTGCAGCGTCTCCCTCCCGGGAGGAACATAGGTGCCTTGATGATAGAAACTGGACTTGCCTTCAGAGCCCTGTGCCTAGCACAGAGCAGGCCCTGGGGATATGCACTGAAGCCGCAGCAAGTCAGTTCAGACCACTGTGCTGCCCCGTGTGTGTTTAGCTCTCCACTGGTGACATAGCTAGCAGGCACCCCTACGCCTCCTAGCATCCCTGCCCAGGCCACCCACCCATCCATCCTCAGCCTTTCACTCCACAGCTGAACACATGTCGGCGTTTTCTAACGGTGAGTGCCTTGTATCCCTGCGAACTGCATGCTCCCTGGGGCAGAGACCATCTTGCTCACCTCTCTACCCATCCCAGGCACAGAAAGCTTCAACTGGTTAACCACGAAATTCAGAGGACGGGGTCAGAAGGGCTTGGAATAGCAGGTGGCAATCAGAAGAAGGGAGCATGTGGCAGTGGGTAAAAGAAGGCCTGGCCGGCGAGGGGTGGAGAGGGAAGGAGGTGGCCCAAGAGTGCGGGTCTGGCCACTCACACTTAATTCTGAGAGGCCCTTTTCAGCATAAAAGACATGCCTGGCTCTCTCTACCTCCCTCGTAAAATCCATCAACCGCCCCACTCTCCCATGCAATTGAGGGGACTGACTTTCGGTCCCCAGCAGAGGACTCCTGGGCCTTCTGTAGGTTCACATCTCACCCCTCTGGCCCCCCAGGGAGCTCCTCCTCACCTATAAGTCTTCCCTGGATCATTCCTGCCTCCCCTCCTGTGGCCACCCAGCTGAGCTCCTCAGGCAGAACTAGCCATGCCCTCCTCAGCATTAGTTATGTTAGTGTACCTCCCATTAAACCCCAAGCTCCTCTCAGTCTGTGAATATGTCCACTCCCGTGCGTGCCCAGCACACAGGAGACAAGTCCAGCTGTTTCATGAGTATACGCATGCCTCCTATACTTCCTGGAACTCGGGGTGCCAGTCTTCCTAGGAAGGGGCTGTGCATCCCTCAGCCTCATGCAGCTGTGGATGCAGTTGGCTCCTCCACAATGCCCCTAACCGCTTGAGCACTCTCCCCACCTTCTGCCCTGACCCCTGGGCACCTGGAGCTCTCCAAGGTGCTGAACTTGATTCTCTTGCCAGATATCTCTCTGGCTTCTTGACTCCAGTCCCTCCAGCCAAGAACTATCTCCCACCTCCCAAGAGCCCATCCCTCAATGGAAAAGAAGCAATGGCTCTGCATAAACATGCCATAGATGGAACACCATTCCATGACGACATAGTGTGTTAGGAGAATAAAGAAGGAGTCAGGCCCTTAATGGGGCCCCTGGCCCCATTCAGACATTGGATTCAGCTCAGTCCCTGGGACCAGACCCAGTTCTCATCGTTTCCTAGTCTTGAGGACCAAGGTCCCTCTGGATAGCCCAGTCCCTGGTATCAAGCTCTATCTTCTGGAGGTGCTGTCTGCCTCACAGGAGTATTGATGCACCCTTCCTCCTGAATGCCTGTCTGGCTGCTCCCAGCCCATCTGCCTTGGCTTCCCACTTGGCCCTTCCAAACCCTACCTGCAGGCTTCCAGTCCCCCCATAGCTCCTCAGCGTCCTGACTTGTTTCCCTGACCATCTAACTTACTGTATATGTCCCTTCCTGCTCCAGCAGGTCTCCCCAGCTGTCTGCAGAGCCCTTCACAGCACTGGCCTTGACCTCATTTCTCACCCAACTCTCCCAAGCCCTGGACGTCTCCTAAGGTCTCTCAGCCTGAATCCCATGTGATATTTTCAACTTCTCCTCCCCAAGGGGGGGGCTGGGATTTAGCTCAGTTGGTAGAGTGCTGTTCTACACTCTCTGAATCCCTGGGTTCGATCCCCAGCACTGCAAAAACAGAAGGATGTGGCAATCCACTCCCGAAGCAATCCTGAAACAATCAGCCATTGAAAACCCTATGAGGGTCGCTATGAGTCAGACCCAACTTGATAGCACCTAACAGCAACAACCTGCTCAAGGTATCACCCCCTCCACCTCCATCCTCCAAACAGGGGAAGGGGCGAAATGGAAGCTTTTTTACTAGAGTCGGGGGTTTGCCTAGACAAGGGTCTGTCCCACCTCCTTCAGTGAACACCCTCTGGACAGATTCCTTTGGCTGGTTATGGGGTCCTGACACTCTGCCCCTGCCCTCCTTCATTCCTTCCCAAACAAAAGACAGTTCTAAGGGCTGGGGGTTTAGCATAGTTGGTAAAGAGCCTGCTTAATACCACACACACACACACACACACACACACACACACACACAGTTCCCTTGACTCTCACCTGAGCCCACCAGGCAAGATCTATCAACGAATACACAGGTTATTGGCTTGTGTTTGGGCAGATCATGCCGTCTAGGCACCTAGAACCTGGAGTGTTGAGAGGACCACATCTTTCTGGCCACCATGTGTGAAGGCCACTGTTCCAATGTCCCCCTGAGGGCTCTAGGCTGCACCTGTGTTCAGTGGCTGCTGAGGTGGTCAGTCCTACTCACAAAGGCCACTTAGGGTTCTTCAAAGCCATTGGAGCTGAACAGGAACCCAAATAGGACCTAAATAATGAATATGACAATGCTTTAGTGACTACACGTCATCCTTCACATTGTCCATCCAACTGATAACTCTTAGAGGGGGCTTGACTTTGGCATTCTGTCCATCCAACTCCACACAACTATGATATTTTGGCTGGTTCATTTGGACCATATTTAGGGGAAGTTTTGTGTATAATTTAATGCCAGGAACTCCAGTGTCCAGAGAGACCAGCGCTGCAGGAGACCATAGACTAGAAATGGGACAGAAAGAAAGCAATTCCTCTAGAACAAGGCGGTAGGCAGTCCAGGGTCTCTGCTGTCATGGAGGCAATAACAGAGTCTCATGGGACCACAGGAGAAGCCAAGATTAACTGACTGGGCAACTCAGTAAGACTCTTGAGAGGATGGGATGTTAAGCTAAGGCTTAAGGGGCAGATGAGACCCTAAGAAACAAGTGTAAGGAAAATCTTGGCTAAAGGGGCAGGAAGAAGAAAAGCAAAGGAACAGGACATGCTGGGCATGAAGTGGGAGCGTGGGGACATGAAGAGGAGATGAGGCTGTGAAAAAAGGTAAGAACAGGTCCTGGAAGGGGCCATGAACCCACGGCGAGGAGCTTAGAAATAAGGGATCAAGACGTCCCTGGACTGGGTGGGCTCTAGAGGAGAAGAGGGCCCTTCCCCGAGGCCACAGGGGGACTTGTGGTGACTGTGCCACTAGGTCTAGGTCTCCCCATCATGCTTTCCCCAGGCCCAGGCTGGTGACTGCCATTGTCATTCCTTGGACATAAAGAACACCAGGAAATCCAGGGGGAAATAAGGGGAGATTTCTGTTTGTTTTATGATCGTTTCATAACAATTCTAATAATAAAAATGTAAATGGATTTTATAGGACCTTAGAGGGCCCGTGAGAATGTTTCATACAGGGTACTCTTCAGTTCCACCCAGCAAACGCATAGGGAGCACCCACTGTGGACGGCCCTAGGCCAGGGGTGTGAGCACAGAGAGGACCACTGTTGCCTGACTTAACTACCAAAGAATTTGTTTTCTTTGCATTGGGCAATCTTGGAAAAGGCAACCTGGTGAGAGGTTGTGACTATTTGAAGGATTTTGTTTTTTGGTGTTTTTGTTTTTGTTTTTCCCTCCCTTTTAGTTAAATTAGTTAAATGGCAGGAATTTCTGTTTGGACAACAGGACAACCAGAAATTATCCTCACCAAAACTCCAAGTTCAGTCAAGAACTCAGCCTTCCACACTTTCCTTCCCCAAAGAACGCTTTTTCCCGCATGAGGCCTTTGGGCTCGGAGCCAGGGCTGGTGTGACCTCCCTCCCATTCCATTGGCCGAGGCCCACAGGTGGTTTCACGCTGACTTACCTGGAAGCTGAATCCCACCTGGCCCTCCAGGTCCATTCCAGGGTCAGCTCTTATTTGGGGAGAAATGCATGGAAATGCATATCTGATCCAGACAGGCAGAGGGGAAGCGGGGAGGCAGCACTGGGCCGGGAAGGTTGCTCGCTGGCTCCAGCCAGCCCTCCCTGACCAGCTCCACTCTGCTGCACCGAGGCACCAGGTCCAGGAGGCTGTTTGCACAAAGCCCCCATTTGTCCCCACAGTGTCAGCATATGTCTGGCTCCCCCGCTTCTGGATGAATTACCCTCTGGGTGTGCATGACACAGCCTTCGCTGGGCTCTCTCTGTATATTTCCCAACTGCTCTGAGTTTATAATTTTTTCAGGTCTTTTATCAAATATGTGTCATAAATACCAATGGGACCAGGGACATTTATCACCTAGCTGGGTTCCTACTTGAGCTCTGAAAAAAATTATTTGGTTGCACAACCTTTCTCAGGGCCCTGATTTAATGGACTTCTCTGCTGTAAAGCCACTGGAATTCTTTGCCTTTTAATATTTGACATCTCTTCCTCTTTATTACCACCTCGGACAGCCCTTCTAGTCCAGCTGGAACGAACCCATTAGTCTCTGACAAATAACTTGTGGCGTTTGGTGAAAAATATGCAGAAGTTTGGCTGCAACTTTATCTCTATTCTCGGTTCTGTCTATGATCTAATTCCCATCTACACAAAGCAGCCAGCCCCAAGCAGACCTCAATGTCTCTAGCCCTTCTCCTGCCCCCTGCTGCTGGGTCCACAGGGCTATTTCACATCAACCACTTATAGTGGGATTGGAGACTGAGGTGGCTAGAGAGCAGTGTAAGAATTAGCCACAGAGTAGGATTATTCACAGTGGCTAAAAGGTGGCAGCAACCCAACTGTCCAGCCATGGTGGAATGGATAAGCAAAATGTGGTATCTACATAGTATAGCAAAATGAGATGTTAGTCAGACTTGAAGAAACTTCTGCCACCTGCTACCATGTGGCCAAACCTTGAGAACATTCTATTAAGTAAAATAAACAAATACTGTATGATTCCACTTATATGAGGTACCCAGGACAGTCAAATTCATGGAGATAGAAAGTAAACTGGTGACCAGAGGCTGAGGGAGGAAGAATGGGAAGTTGCTTCATGGATGCAGTGTCAGTTTGGAAAGATGAAAAAGAGGTCCAGAGCTTGTTTGCAAAGCAGAGAAAACATATTTAATACCTCTTGAATATATGCTTAAAGATAACTAAGATGGCATATTTTACCACAATTTAAAAAAAAAAACAATTAGCCTCACATCAAACTATCAAAGGAGAAACTGATACAGGGAAAGTTCCCCGAGCACTGAGTCCATCATTTATTCCTGTCGTCTGGGTCATAACAATTCTAAACATAAACAATTCTAAAATGTAGTGGCTTAAAACAGGCACCATTTATTTAGATTAGGAATCTACTTTGGCAATTTGGAGTAGGCTCGGCTGGATGGGGGTCAGGCTGGTCTGACTCTGGAAGGGACTGGCATGTTGAAATAGCTCATGTGGGACGGCTCATCTCTGCTCCACACAGTCTCTCATCCTCCAACAAGCTAGCCCCAGCTCACTCACACGGCGGGGGTGGCAGGTGGCTCCAGAGTGAACAAACCCAGGCGAATCTGCTTAAGACCCTGGCTCACAGTCACACAAGGTCATTTGCTCCACGTGTGAGGGTCCAAAACAAATCACAAGGCCAGCCAAGATCAAAGGCTGGGGAAGTGACCTCGGCCTCTTGATGGCAGGAATATTTTTCAATTCACCGTGTGGGCTGCATAGAAGCCAGGCCCTGAGCTGAATATTGCAGATGAAAATATACATAAACCCAGTCTAGTGCAAGGGGCAGACATTAAATAAACAATTACAACGCCTTGTGTATTATAAATAAAGCACCCAGAATGCTGGGGCATAGTGCACTGGAAGGCAGAGGGCGGGGGAGGGGTGGGGTGGAGGAGGAAGAGAGGAGAAAGGCCCAGTACCCTCAACTGGCATAAAAGGCCTAGTAATTAGTCAGATGAAGAAGGAAGAAGAAAGATCCAGGCAAAGGGGATAGAGGCCTGGGGGAGGCCCACCAGAGGCTTCAGTGGGGAGTGAAAGGCGCCCCAGGGCGTGGAGGAGGATCTGAGCAGGGGAAGCCTTCCAAAGGGCCTTGCTGTCCCTGCTCAGCCTTGACAAGTTCATGTACGTGGGGGGCTAGTGGCCAGGTGCTGTGGGGAGAAGCAGTGTCAAGGTGGCTTGGAGGGGCCCAGGCTGGAAACAGAGAGGCACCCTTGGAGGCAGCTGCAGTGACTCTAGTCAGAGGATGGTGGTTCAGTCAGGTACTTTGTGCCACGTGGTCACAGCAAGGGATGACCCCAATGGAAGAGCAGGGCACAGGACAGCTACCTCTGTGGGCAAGGCTGGGGCGTGGGGTCCCACAGGCCCTGGGTGGGAGGCATCCCATTCCAAGCCAAGGAGAACAGGAAACACTGCCCTGGTCCCAGCCAGCGGGGAGGAATCCTGAGGCCAAGGCTCTGGGCCGGCAGGTGGGGCCGACTTCCGCTGAGCCTTTGCTGGAGGCAGGCCCAGGGTTCTGGGTCCTCCCCTGCTCTGTCCCCTGCTCCCGCACCCTGGAGCCACTGAAGTTGCAAGTGCTACAGGGGGCTGCTCTGAAGACCCAGCCCCAGGCCTGAAGCCCTCCCCACACCAGGCCCGGCCTTTTGGAAGGTTTCCAAAAGGAGCCTTCCAAATGAAGAGGTTGCACTGTGCCAAGACAAAGGAGGGGAGGAGGGCAGCTTGCACCTGAGCCACCAGGTCCTGGCTTCCTCCTGTGGGCTCCATGCCTGCTCCCCCTGACAAGCACAGCCTGCAATGCCCACCCTCCCGCCAGCCTGGGGTTCCCCAGGCAGCGAATAAGCACAGACCAACGGATCAATACCGGGAGTGCGCTAGGGCCTGCTATGAAAAGGAATCCCCTGGTGAGCACTTTCATAAATTGAAAAATTCTCCTGGAAGTGAATAATCATCCTCCGCTATTAAATCCGGATTTCCAGAAAGGGAGAGTCACAGGGAGCAGAAAGCACCCACGGGTAGCACCGTGACATCTGAATCTCAGGCACCTGCCACGTTTGGCACTGGCCCTGGGATTCCTGGAGCAGCCTGTGTTGCTGCTGGGGCTGGGGCTGTGGACAGAGTCACTGCTGGGACCTTGACCTGAAGGGAGAATCTTCCAGACATCAGATCCCAGTGGTTCAGAGAAGTAAGATTTTGTGCACTGGTATTTACCTGGTCCCCAGCCCAGGCTAACTCCGCAAGCACGCAGGGCCGAGCCTGTCCCGGCTACAGCATGAGGACCAGAGGGCCACAGAGCAGGTGCTCCTGCCCCTTTGTACCTAAGGGAATTGAGGCCCAGCAGGCTCGGGCAGCTTAGTGGCAAAGACAGAACCAGATCCAAGAGCCAGGCCTTGGGATCCCAGCCGGGAATTCTCTTCCCTCCACACGGCTTCACTCAGAAAGGAGTTGCTATCTCCCTGGCTCCTGGTCTGGGATTCCATTGCAGGATCTGTTTGGGGTCATGTTTACAACCACTGAAGTTTAGCGGTACCCCCACCTGGCCCCGCAGACTCTCCCCGAGCCCTCCTGTCCCTGCCCTGGCCTCTGCTAATCCCGCTCGTTCTCATCTCAAGCCCAGTCTGCTGGCCGCCCCTGCTACATCTCTCAGGCTCACCCCAAAACCAAACTCCTCCTCCCCTCCTTTCCCGGACATCCTGCGCCTTCCTACCCTCCCAAAGGATCTCAGGCCTAAATACCATGTCTGGCCATCAGTTACCGCTCTCGGTTGGGCCTTCTTCACTTCTCCTTCAATCTTGGAAGGGCCTCGCCACCACCAATAGCCCAGATCGACCCTCAGTGGCACCAGGCATGCGGCTAGCTCCTAATCACACAGTATCCCATTAACCTGCAACACACAGGGAAGCTGGGGCTCTGGGGATTTGATTCACTTCCCTAAGGTCCCATAGCAAATAGGAGTCATAGTTCAGGGTCACCCTCAGGTCTGGCTCTGAGGCCACCGTCTCCACACTGTGGCTTCCTGCCTCCCATCTGGCCTCCTGGGTCATCCCCCATCCTATCTCTGTATCGAATCAACAGGCACGAAAGCCTAACCTTGCCACTCTCAGCACAGAATCCCCTGCGGCTCCCTCATGCCCCAGGACTCAGCTGCCCACCTGGTGGCATTCCCTGTTGCTCCCCAGCCCTAGTGCTCACTGCATCCACCCCACACATCCCCCTTAATGCTGGTCTCTGCACACCCCTGGCCTCTGTCTAGAGCACCTGTCCCACGATCCAGGTCCAAGCTTACTCCAGATGGAAGCCCCAGCCAGAACAAGTCCCCACAGCCCCATGGACCGTGCCATGGCCCAGGCCAGCCTATGCATAGCGGGGGTCCATGATGGCACTGCCTGTGGGCCAGAGGGCAGATCCACCACCTCAATCCCTGCATGCAGTGCGTTCTCTGCACCCCATCTTCTTCAATCTTCAGCAGAGCCAGAGGCAGGGTGTCCTTGCAAAGAAGTGCCTGCCTGGCCTCCAAGGCCCACATAGCCCTTTCCCATCCCTAAGCTAGGGCAGACCACCTGTCTCCACTACTCTCGGCAGGTAGAAGCAGGAGACTCGATCCCACTTCACAGGTGTAGAAGAGGCTCCGAGAGGCACCAGGGCTCTTCTGAAGACATGCTAGTGCCGGAGGCAGGGCTTGGGCCCCAGAGGAGTTTCAGTAGGCAGCCAGTACTGGCCCCCGTGGACAGCAGTGACCCATCAGGCTGAAGCAGGGCACGCCAGAGGGTAATTATAGAACACCAGCTGGGGTTAGCACAGACCTGGAGGTCTTGGAGTAATGGCAGGCCATTACACCCCCTTTCGCCCTTAAGACAGTCTAGGCCACTCTAACCCAAAGATCTGGGCCTCTGGTGTCCAGCTACTAGCAAGGATCGGGTCACGGCGTCCCGGAGGCAGGCAGGTGAGGTGAGGCTGGGGAGAGTGTTGGTCATCTGAAGGTCCCAATTTTTGTAAAGGAAAATGTACACAGGAACTAAACGGGGTAGCTGGCAGGCTCTTCTCTCCTCCTCCCTCTGAGCCGTGGGGTGGGTCTGGGAGAAGCTTCTGACTGCCCCAGGTTGGGAGTCCACGGGCCTGGGCTCCATCTGTGCCAGTTGCAGGTGGCCAAGACTCCAGGCAAAGGTAGGTGCACACCAGGGTGGGAAGGCTGCCGAGGTCACTTCCTGGGAGCTGGGGGGCTGCAAACCAGCTTCCCAATGTCAAACCTGCAGGCAGCGCTGGGATTCCTGGGAGGCTGGCCCAGAAAGTCGGGGAGGGACAGAGAGCTCCTGTCCCTGGCTTGCTTGCTTCCCCTAGAAGCCCCTGAAAGTGCGGAATGGAAGGAGGTGCTTGCCAAGCCCACACTTGGCCCTTCCTTTCTCGGGGTTCCCTCCCCCAAAAGCTTGCCCACGGCTGTGTCTAACAGAAGGGACGCTGTTTTTGCAGGTTTTGTGGTTTTTATTCCTTTGAACCATGTCCAGCCCATCCAACATCACAAGGCCATGCTTTACTTGGTATCCAATACATCAGCACCCATTGGCATTTGGAGAGCTTGCTCTGTAGTTCTATAATAGTTTTTAGCTGTCTGTGATAATGTATTCTCTGTTTCTAATGTCAGTATGGGAATCTTTCCCCTCAACCTTTCAATTTCTGGGTTTGATTTTTTTTTTTGTATCATATTTGGTTTTTTCGTTTTGTTTCATTTTGGTTTTATTTACTTTTATTTACTTATTTATTTTTTGCTTTTGAAAGTTGCTATTCCTTTGGCTCTATAGCGCCTCCCAGCGGCTGCTTGTTTATGCACTGTTTGTGACTTCTTTTGATTGTCAGTGTTAAGCCAGTCTTGCCAAGAAACAATATCAAGTATTTTCTATTTCTCTACTTCTTGAAAAAGAATTTTTTAAATTAAAATAATAATAATAATAATAATAAACTCTTAATGGGAACCTGGCCCTGTCTGTCTTCTCTGTTCTGCAGAAATGTTGAAGGAATTGAACCAGCAGCGCAGAGCGAAAGCGTTTACAGACCTGAAAATTGTTGTTGAAGGCAGAGAGTTTGAAGTCCACCAAAATGTTCTAGCTTCCTGCAGCTTGTATTTCAAGGACCTGATTCAAAGGTTTGCCTTCCTTCCAGCTGTGGTCGGGTCTGTTCCTTTGTAGGACGCTTGTGTGTCGCTTTTCTCCTCCCCTCTCTTGCAGGTTCCTGAAGGCGACTCCCTGTCACAGAGCCAGTAGCCATCTCTCCTCCTCCTCCTCCCCACACACAGCCTCAGAGCAGCCACTGTCCCCCACCCCACAGCCCTGCTGGTCACCTGGGGCCCACAGTAGGCCACACCCCTGCTCACCCTAGGACCCCAGGTCCTCCGCGGCCCACGAGCCCTCCCTGAGATTAGGAGGACTGTAGCTGCCTTTTTAAGGGACCATGACACACTGCCCCCGGGAGTCCCCAGAGCCATCATCACTGCGGTCGATGGCCAACATAATGCCAGGAAAGCATTTCGACAAGACCACCCTCACCGAGGAGCACAAGGCACCCAAGGGGCCACTTTCCCCCAGTCTGAGTTGGGGAGAAGAGCGAGTAGCCAAAGCCTCCTCTGCCCTGCATGTCTTGATACCTGTGCACTGAGCCTAAACCGGCAATGCCTGAGCGCAGACCAGGTGTCCTAAACACGGTCCCTCGGCCTTTTGCACTCCCTGAGCCCTGCCCCTGCCCAGCCTGGCTGTTTCTACCTGGATCAGTCTTAATGGTGCGTGAGCATCTTTTTTTTTTTTTTTTTTTTTTCCATTATGTCGATTCTTTAAATTTGTCTGCTTCATACCCTTGCAAAGAAGTCAGGGCCACCTCCTAGCTCCTTAGTGAGGGGGAGCAGCCGAGAAGCCAGCCCAGGCAACGCTCACATCTCTCTCACCCATCAGCAGATTAATGCCGCTGCTCATTTTGCCTTGCAGCCTCTCCGGGGCGGACGCTGAGCCGGGACAGTGCTCAGAGTGGGAGGACAGGACCTCTGCTTGCTTCCCAATGCTGTGTTTGGACTTGCCAACTAACCCCAGAGCGACTGTGTTTTGTTTCAGGATGGCACACTGGCTGGCATCTCCTTTCCGATCCCTTGTGTCCTTTGGCACAGAGCCGGGCTGCCCGGTGTGTGAGGCCCGCCCAGCGTCGCTGGCCCTCAGCCACGCAGGAGGGCCAGGCTCTTTGTGACGTCCCGTCTCACGGACAACTTGGGGCTCCTGTGCCCAATGCTTGGGCTCTGTCTGTCCGAGCACAAGGGTTAGAGGCATGAGTCCGGTCAGCAGAGGCCCCTCCAATGGCTTCTCCACACCAGGGAGGTCTTTGCACTGCCACTCTGGGCAAATTCTGGAACCAGCGGTGACAAGCGTCTGGCTGCAGGGTGGCAGATGGGCATTCTGGGCCCTTCGGCCTTGATCCAGATAGGCTGGAGAGGACAAGGGGGCAGGTTGGTGCTGAGCAGTGGCCCAGCCCTGGCCTAGAACAATGTGGGCAAAGGAAGCCTTTAATGTTAAAGCCAAATTCTGCCACATCACAGAGAAGCTTCCCCCTGAGGGTGGGCACCTTCTTGGACAAGCTGAGAAGGAGGAGGAAGAGCCTTCCAGACAAGGGAGGTGGGGACAAAGACTGGCATGAGCCAGGGGTGAGGGCAAGTGGCCTCCCCAGAAGCAGATGTGAGCTACATGGGCAGGCCCTGGCCCTGAGCTAGCCTTGACCTCCTGGACTTGGTCTGAGACAGGGGCTTGCAGGAGCTGTGGGGAGGGGACACCCATCTGTAGGTGGGAGAACAGTTGGATGTGCCTCAATGGCCCTGATGGGAAAGGATAGGTGCTCCAGGCAGTTACTAGAGGAGAGAGGGCACCCTTGGGAGCCAGGAGACCTGGGTTCTACACCTGTCCTTGCCACACATCCTATGACCACAGGCCAGCCGCATCCTCTTTTGAGCCTCAGGTTTTCTCATCTGTAAAACAGGAGTCAGTCAAATGATGTCCAGGTGTGACACCCTACAGTGACAGTCAGTGGATGGGCAGCGCTGGCCTAGAGAGGCTTCCCAAGTTCAAGTGCCAGGACATGAAAGGAAGAGGTATCAGGGCCCTGATGGGAAGCAAGGCAGGTGCACAGGCCAGGGGCGGAGGTGAGCAGGGCAAAGGGGACCAACCAGGCGTCTGGCACATCGCGCTTTTCCAGCCTGAAAGACATCCAAGTCCCCAGTGGAGACGCCTGGTAGGTGGCCAGATGGATGGATCCAAACCCAGACAGGGCTGAGGTGTGGGGCCTTCAGCATGCAGAGGTCACTCAGGGAATCAGAAGGGATGCGGAGGCTGAGGCTGAGCCCAGGGTGCCCTGGGGCGGAGGGTCACAGTGGTAGTTTAGTTTGTAGCCATTTTGGATTTTACTTCCCTGGTCCTGGCCGCAAGCACATGTCACCATTAGTGCTAATGGCAGCAAGCAAATGTCTCCAAGTGAGAAAAGCAGACCCTTCACAGCAAGATGACTTTCTTTCAGGCAACACAAAATCATAGAGAATTTCACATTCGCAGTGGTCAGAGAGCAACTGATGTTACCACATTGTTTCAATCCCTGTCAAGTCCATGACCCTAGAGACTTCATGTGCAGTGGCTAGAATGGCCCTGCAGAGCAAAGTGACCCTGCCCTTGGAACCTGGCCTGGGGGCTCCCTCTGGGGCTGGGCTCTGATGAGGAGAAGGAACAGGGACATCCAATGGGCAGAGTGGCATGGTATCTGGGGGCTTAGCTTTATAGGGCCAGCATTGGCCTGCCTTGGGTGAACACTGACTCCCCTCTGCCATCCAGGACCATGGGCTGCAGGCCAGACTCCTTCCCACCTCCAGCCTGGGATGGGTTACATGTCTACTGGGGACACTGGCCCAACACCCAAGCTTGGCAAGGCAGCAACTGCCAGCCCCATTCCCCTGTGGACACCTCCCCTAGAGCCACAAGACCCATACAAGGGAAGCCACGTCACTCACTGGCTCATCACTCAGCAACCACGCTTTACACAAAACCTTGGATGATAGTCAGCAGGAGACGGGGCAGAGAGGTGCGGGCAAGGAGACTTGGCAGCCGCAGGCTGGGCGCCGGGAGGGCCACGGGATGAGACTTCAAGTGAAGAGTAGGAACTGGCCGAGCTGCTGAGCGAGGCTGAGGGGGTGTGAGGTGGTGGGATGGCAGGGAGCTTGAGAGGCTACAAGTGATTCGGTGTTGCTGCAGTGCCAGGTGTGAGGGCAAGGTGTGATGGGAACAGGGCTTCTGGGGAGGCAGGTGCCCATCATGGGGCTTTGGTTGAAGCCTGGGGGTGTCGCGCTCAGATTTATTTCGTAAAGATGACAGTCAGAAGCTGGGCATGGTGGCTCACACCTATAATTCCAGCAACTCGGGAGGCTGAGGCAGGAGGATCACAGGTTCAAGGCCAGAAGCAGCCTGTGTCACTTAGCTAGACCCTGTCTCAGAAAATAAGACGGGCTGGAGGTGCAGCTCCAGCAAAGTCCTTGCAAAATATGTGTGAGGCCCTTCAGCCCCCAGTATGACATAAATAAATAAAGAAAGAAAGAAAGAAAGAAGAAAGAAAGAAAGAAAGAAAGAAAGAAAGAAAGAAATAGCTGGTAGTCAGACACGAGCAGGGAGGCCACCAGATCCCAGGATTGACACCCAGCCAGTAGCCGAGTCCCTTCCAACTCAGATGCCTGCCAGCCCCAGGCTCCAGGCTCTTTCCTCACGTGTGCCCATCGGTGAGGCCACAGTAGCTCCCCTCCCCTAAGTCCATTTGTCCCATCCTGTCCTGTTCTGTCCCTTTGGCCCCAGCCAACCCTGTCTTCCTCCACTAACAAGGGCACCTCCTGGTGGCAAGGAGCCGTATAGATATGTCACCTGAGGAGCCAGTACTGTTAAGAATCCCCACTTTGCAGAGGCCTGAGGCTTTTGAGTGACCAGTAGATCTGGGCTTCAAGTTCAGGGCTGACTCAAAGCTCATCCTCCAGCCATCCATTCACTAACCCAGAGAACAATATGTGATTTCTGTTCGTGTGCAACGTTGGTGAAGAGGGAAGGTGAAATCCCAGGGCTGAATGGGGTTCAGGGAAAAGGGACACAGACTCTTGTGTGGGAGTAGAGGGGTCGTGTGCGTGCATATGTGCGCATGTGGATGTTAGAAACAAAATGAACACAAGACCTGCCCAAGGAAGACAGAGTCCCCCCTTGAGCCAGGCACACATATGCAGACCCATGAGGGGCCTGGGGCTTGCAGGTGAGGGCTGCAGCTGAATGGTTCTTGGGCAGGAGTGCAGGAGGCCACCAGGAGCACAGGGCAAAGCAGGGGGCCTAGGCTGGCCCCACCTGTCCCTTTATTGCCCCACCTCAGACCTGAGACAGTCGGGGTAGAAGCTGCAGGTCAAAGAGCGGAGGTGCAGCTTTGAGACAACGAGGAGGAAGTGGCAGGTGCAGCCCCCCTCATCTGCACGCAGGCTTGGTGGGAGACGCAGCGGTGGCCCTAGGGAGGCCTCCCATTTCTCACTCCCAGCAACAGGATATAGATCTGCCTTGGCTTTTCTTTTGTGGCCCATGGAGGAGAAGCCCCTTCACTCCTCCTCTGGGGGCTGAGAGCCTCTCAGGAACAGCCAGGTGTCCCAGGGAACACTGGCCTCGGTAACATTTCCTTCTGCTCAGTGGCGTGGGTGGGCTGCGGGCCCCATCAGCGAGGGTGGGCCAGCTCTTCTCAAGAGAGAGCAGAGGTGCATCCTCTGCCCTGGTTGGAACTTCCTACCACGCCTCCACAGCAAGGGGTGGGAGAAAAGCTGAGCCCTGAAGCGGGCCAGGGGCCTGAAGCTGGAACTCTCCCCTCCAGCGGAAACCCTCGCCTCATAAAGCCCGTTGGAGCATTCACGACATTTCAGTTCTAGTCTCTTTCCATATGGAATGAAAATGGAGGGCAAATTTGCTGACTTTCCTAGGCTGATTTTCACAAAGCCCTGTGTCTAGACTGGGCTTTACAGTCCCTCTGCAGCCATGGTGGGGGAAGCTAGAGTTGCTACCAGCTCAGGGGCCACTTCATCAAGTGCTCTAGAGCCTCTAGTGCACCTCCTTCCCCAAGGAGGTGGGCATTTGAGGGTGGCAGCACCTGCCCCCTTTCTCTGGTACAATGTACAGGTGTGGCTTGAAATCCCAATAACAAGAGGAAGGATTCATACCTCTCAGATGGAATGATGGGAAATGGACCCATCACCACCTCTCGAAGGATGGCCTGCCTGAGGTCCTCCAGACCCAGTGAGACTCCAGTGTGACCAAACACTCAGCCCTGAGGCTAAGGACATGGTGCAGGGTGGAATCACAGCAGAAGGGCAGAGCAGGGTACCAATCACCTTCATCCCTTGCCCATGCCTGTCACTCACCACTGCCTGATGGCTCCCTCCCATTGTTCCAGACAGGACCCAGTTCTAGTGTGCAAGAGGGGCACAGGAGGATGAGTAAGGGACTCCGCCTTATCCCAGAGGCATTCCTGGGATGCCAACAGCCTGCTAGCTGGGACTAGGCATTTCTGACCCATCCTCAAACCCAGCCCTGCCAAGCAGCGGCTGCGTCCTGACCCTGGGCTCTCCTGGGCTACCCACTCTTGGAAGAAGCCTACTCCAGGAAGTTCCAGTATTCTGCCAGAACACTCAGGCACCATGTGTGCTGGGGCTCCACACTTCTGTCCCCAAGTGTCAGGATCACAGACAAGGTCGCTGCTGCCCATTACCGCCGTGCTGCACAGCTCTGCACCCTTGTGTCCTGACCCTGAAGGGCCAGGAGCTCCTCAAGTCACCCCACAGGTCCAAGTGGACTAGGACATTCAGATTCCAAGAACCAATCCAGGACAGGACAGAACAGTCACCTGTGGAGGGTGCGGAGCCGTGATCAGATCCACCCATCAGTAGGTGTCTCCTAGGGGACCACTGCATGGAGGGAAGAGGCCTCAGGAGTGTGAGGCCCAGACCTGAGACAGGCTTGTGGTCAGAGACAGAGTCACCCCCACCTCCCTTGCCCCTCCCAGCCACATGTACACAGCTGGGCAGACATCCCAGACACGTGGTGAGATGCACAGACCTCCCCGTCTGGGCTTTGCCTCCTCCAGACCTTGAGTTCTGCTGCCAACACCACCTCTCTCACACCCTCTGATGTTCCTCTGTGGCCAAGTGGGAGGGCCAGCCATTCCAGCCCTGGGGACCCCAGCCACTCCTCGCAGATCCTTTGCCCAGTGCTCCCACACTCAGCCCACAGGAGCAGCAGCCGTGCAGCCTATGCCCAGGCTCCCCTCCAGTTTGGCGGCATCACTGTGCTCTTCAGCCCGTGCACCCCGCCTTGCCACCCTGGTGCTCCTCAGCCATGCAGGCGCCTTCCCCTCCCTTAGCTTAGACTCCTGGAGGGACAGGCAGTGCCCTTCAGCACAGGCATGCCTGCCATCACTTAGGGTCACAGGCCATCCATCTGCCCTCCACCTTGCCTTACTGGCTCAGCCAGGGTAACGCACATGTACGTGCACAAGCGTGTGAGCGCGCATGCGTGCATGTGTCCTAAAGTCCCGCCTCAGCGTTTTGCTGGGTTGAGCTCCTCTGCCCGAGGACTCATGGAGGCACAGCTGGGCTGGCCAGCAGTGGAAGCAGCAGTGACAGGGACCTGAGAGGAAGGGAACCAGCCCACTTTGGCCTCATCAGTCTTGCTGGGCTATGCCCCAACATGACCTCTACAGAGCATGAAGGGCATGCAGAGGAGAGGCCAGGCAAGGGTACCAGGGAGTGAAGGCAGAGGCAGCGAGGACTTGGAGCAAGGGGTTGACCAGATGGCCCCCGAGGCCTAATGCTCTCAAGATTTCTGTGATCGCAAGTGAGCACAGAACGAACTATTTTTATACTTAACAAAGCCACTCAAGCATGGGAGGTCACTTGAGGAGTCACAGTACGTGTGTGGATTTGAAGGGACCTCTGCCCAGACCCTCTGTAAGGCCTGCACCTTGTCTTCTCAGCTTCCTGGGCTTGCCCAGGACTCAGAATCAGTAAGCTCTTTGGGCCACTGACCAGATAAGCCGTTCTGTGAGGAGGCCCAGCATGGCACTTCTCAAGGGAGCCCTGGACACCGGCTCGGGCAGGAGAGTCCTGGTGTAACCTGCTCTTCGTGGGATCCTTTCTGGGTTCTAGAGGCCCAAACTCAAGGGCATGTTGCTCTGACAGTAGAATTGCAGGTACTGTCACATAGAGGAGGCTCAAGCCAAGGTTGTTCTCCAGTCTAGGCATGCCAAGTGTCCAGGGAACTTTAGGGCCCAACAAGTTCGGTCCTCTTGTCTTACAGAAGAGGAGGCTGAAGGCCTGAGAGCCCAGACTGCCTGCCAGGCAGTGGCAAAGCAGGGTACCCAGGTCCCCTTGCTCCCTATCAGTGCTCTGTCGCCACCCAGCCGCCACCCAGCCGCCAGCCTCTGTCTGTGGCCAGCCTGCTCTCTTGCCAGACATAGCACCACCTCCACTGCCAGTCCCAGTCCCAGGAGTCTTGCCCCCTGGCCTCCTGGGAAGTGAGTGGGTGGACTGCAGAGGTCCTTGCCCAGCCACAGCTCCAGGCAAGACCCAGCTCAGGGCAGGAAGCTGACGGGGTGAGAGTGGCCAAGACCGGGCAGCCAAGCCAATGGCCTCTGAGAAACCTGCCTCCCGACTTAACGCTCTGGGTGTTTTTCCTCCCGGTGTCACCTCTGTATCAGTGTTACTTCCGCTTCATCTTATCTGTTTCCTTCTAGGTCCAGTTTTAGGGAGCGGCTGCCAGGCCTTGAGAGCCTTTGCAATGGTTTTGTATTTCTGTAGACACCAGATATAAACATACTGATATATTTGTGTCCCTCCCCTGCTCCCCCAAGTTCACAAGCCCGACGCACACTCTACACGCAGGCCACTCTGACCTCTGACCCCGTGTTCCATGTGGCAGGAGGGCCCCGCCCCGGGCCAGGCCCCAGGTCATGGCTGCTGGCTGTCTGTGGCGGAAGTCCTTGGTTGTTCCCTCTCCCCCTCCCAGCTCTAACCATTCTGTCCGTCTACCTATCTCGTCTCGTCTTCAGTTTCAAAGCAATGTCACGAAGGGCTTCCCTTCCGGGCCTAAAAGGAAACAATATGATTTTGGAAAGCAGTGGGGTTGGAGGGGCTTCCATGGCAGCTTGGGGCCCCAGAGTCTGTGGGCGCCCAGAGGAAGCCTCCGGATTGGCTGAGATCCCAGCCAATCAGGAGCCTTCCAAGCCTTGCCCACTGGCAAACCCGCCCTTGAGGCGGTTGGCCCTGCCAGGGTACGTGGTCCCGTCTGCTGCAGACGCCAGGGCCAGCAGGGGGCGGAGCCATATTGTTTCCCTTTGAGGCCAGTCCTGGTCCTCGTGCCCATACACAGCTCATGCTTTTTGATTTGCATCTTTTTTGCATGGACATGCCGAGTAGTGATAAGCAGGGCTTTCTGTTCTTTTGGGCGCCTCTGGTCAGACTCTTCTCTTTCAGATCCGGTGTCAGGTCATTAGGTTCAGGTGTGTCATTGCTGTGTCCTTTGAGTCCTAAAATGAAGGGTGTGACCAAGGTGTACAGGGAGATCTGGCCCTGTGAGGAGGCGGCGCCGTGGCCGCAGGGGCCGCAGGTGAGGACACCCGGGTCTCTGTGCCTAGGTCCGTGCAGGATGGCGGCCAGGGCAGCCGGGAGAAGCTGGAGCTGGTCCTGTCCAATCTGCAGGCGGACGTGCTGGAGCTGCTGCTAGAGTTTGTCTACACAGGCTCGCTGGTCATCGACTCCGCCAACGCCAAGACTCTGCTGGAGGCAGCCAGCAAGTTCCAGTTCCACACGTTCTGCAAAGTCTGCGTGTCCTTTCTCGGTGAGCCTGCCAGCGGGCACATGCCTCACTCGCCGGGAACCCCGCAGATGTGCGAAAAACTCTGAACCAGGGGGATTGGCGGGGGAAGGCTGTGGGTGCCCCTAAACCACTCCAGGATGTGGCTGAATTGCACCAATCTATTTTCACATGAACATTTGGCTACCTGATATGAAGGCCTGGACTGAGGGGCCTCTGCGTCACTTCTCTGCAGGCAGCAGAGGGTCACTATGGCCCAACAGTCCTTGGGAGAACCAGTGGGGCCATGAGGCTGTGGGAACAGTCTGTCTATGGAGAGAGTCTGGCCTGTCTGCCATTGGCCAGATCTTAGGAGAGTACGCCAGACTGACCCCAAATTCTAGAGTGTAGACTGGGGGAGGCTGAGGGTGGCATTCAAGGGGTGCTACTGCTAACGTGATTAAGGATGGAGTCTGCAACCTCTGGCCTGCCTGTCATGATGGTGGAAGACACTATACGCCTCAGTGTGGCCCCTACCCCTAGCCAAGCCCTGGGCTCTGAAGCCCCAGCCCTCCCTCCTTAGGAAGCAAGGGAGCTCACCCCATCCCTCAGCCCTGGTCCTGCTGCAGGACCTGCCAGAGCAGAGGGAGGCCCCGGGAGAGTCAGCATGAGCCAGGGCAAAGGAAATCCTAGGAAGTGGGCCTAAGGCTCAGGGACACAGGAAGTGAGCTCCTGGGGACTCCAGATGCCAGAGAGAGAGTCACAGAGGAGGAGGCTCAGAGGAAGACTCCATGACGGTGGTGGGAACAAGAAGTGATCAGTGGTCCTAAATTCTTGTCCCCAGAGAAGCAGCTGACTGCCAGCAACTGCCTGGGCGTGCTGGCCATGGCCGAGGCCATGCAGTGCAGCGAGCTCTACCACATGGCCAAGGCCTTCGCGCTGCAGATCTTCCCCGAGGTGGCCGCGCAGGAGGAGATCCTCAGCATCTCCAAGGACGACTTCATCGCCTACGTCTCCAATGACAGCCTCAACACCAAGGCTGAGGAGCTGGTGTACGAGACGGTCATCAAGTGGATCAAGAAGGATCCTGCATCACGTGCGCAGGTAGGGTCTGCCCCACCCTTGCCTCTTCTCTGGGTCTTGGTCACCATTTCATCCCTGCCCACTGCCCGAGGTGGAGCCTGGGTCCCACTACACAGTCCACTCGTGGGCCACACAGTGATGGGGTCTGCAGAAAAGATGAAGGACAGGGACACCTACGTGATCAGCGGGCAGTGTGGGAGAGAGCCAGTAGGAAGGGAGAGGGAATGTGGTCCTGCCTCATCCCCCCTCCCCACGACAGCAGAGAGGGGAAGGGAGGGGTTAGAAATGAGCATCAGTCACCCGAGGGCTTTCCAGAGCTGCAATCTGACCAAGGGGCCACAGGGCCTGGGTGAGCAGCACCTGGGCCCTACAGGGACAAATGGATGTCTGAGCAGCGTGGGTGGGTTCCTGGGAGCTTGGACCCACAGGAGAAGCCCTGAGCCGTGCTCTTGGCTATCGAGGGGATGGAGAGCAAATGGAAACCATGCTGGAGATGAGAACCACTGCGTGCATGACAGGAAAGAATATGGGGATCCTCAGAGGGGACGGCTGGGGGAATCAGAGCCAGAGCGGGGGAAAGAAGGAACAGTAGTGTCTCTAAAGAGGCGTCCAAGTCACAGAGAGCCCCTGAGTCCATGCACGCCCCAGAAAGCTCTAGCCAGAGACCCTACTCCAAAGGGAATCGCCTTGGTTCTCTTGGGTGAGGAGCCCAGGAGTCGGTGGCACTGAAGGGTACCGTTGGGAGGACTCAGAAGGCACCCAGAGAACAGCAAGTGGGGACGATGGGCCCAACCAGGAAGAACAGGGTCAGGGAAGCCCCAGCATGCACTGAGGTCCCTGAGTGGTGGAGGACAATTGCTGTCACATTTCACTGGGAGCAAGACAAAGGATAAGGATGAGAGGGACGGACTGGGTGCTCGGATCACTGGTACTAGGTGGACACAGGGTGCAAAGATGGCCTCCCCCCACCTCAGCCCAGCCACTGAGTCCTCAGAGCCTAGGAGCAGGGGGTGCTCAGATTGATCAGGTAGGAGGAGGTAAAATTTATTTTCAGAGGGAATCAGGGTGGGCAGCTAATAACATTGACTGCCACAATTCACCACAGCTCCCAGAGCTATGTCGCCAGCCCAGAGCCCTCTCCTTGGCTCCAAACCCTTGTCTTCAGCCACCTACAGGACATCTCTAGCAGGATGGCCCCAAGCCTGTCAGTCCATCAGGCCCAAAGACCACAGCTCCCCTCGTGGTCACCATTTCAACCCTGCCCCCTCCCCAAGGTGGAGCCTGGGTCCCACTACACAGTCTACTCATGGGCCACACGGGGCTCATTTCTGCCTCCTTCCTCCCTCTTGAAAGGGTCTCCTTCCCCTCCCTACTCACACCACCATCTCCCCAGTGTCTCCTCAGTGGTCTCCCTGCTGTCCGTCTTACTCTCTCCCAAATCCACTTTCCACCTTACAGCCCAACACTCTTTCTGGATAGCAAACTGGATCACGTGGTCATTCTGATTAAAACCTATTAGATCCCATGTCCACTCACGGGAGAAGCTGCACAGTCCTTAGCTCGTGTGGGAAGAGGTCAGCCAGGCCAGTCCCACCCACCTCTCCAGTCTCTCTGCGACCTCTCTGCTCACAGCCCCCTCAATGAAAAGCTTTAACATCCAACGAGAAGAAGCCCCATGCCATCCGCCAAGGGCATCATCACCTGTCCCCCCTCTGGGTGTCTGCACAGCCTTCGAACGTCCCCTTCCCCTCCCCCTTCTACCTGGCAGAAGTCGCCAATCCTTGCACAACCAGACCAGATGTCATCTGCCCTGTGACTCCCCCCACTCCCGCAGCTATCACAGCCCTACCTAGACTCCTGCCCCTGCCCACCTTAAACTGTAGACCCCTCGAGGCTGGAGACAGCGTCTCATTGGCCCCCACATCCCCAGTAACAAGCACACAGTGGTCACTGATTATCCCCTGGACAAACCAGGAGTCGGGTGGAGTGACGGCAAAGGGAGTCAAGTCTGTCTGTGGAAAGCCTTCAGCAGGGCGTGAGGGTGACCAGGAGCCAGTGTGAGATGGAGCGACACCTCTGAGGAGTCATGGCATCCGGGAGACGCAGGCTTCCTCCGCTGCGTGGCAATCGCCATCTCCTTTACACTTCTTTGGGTCCTCCCAGCTGTTCCCAATACCTGCCACACTCACAGAGCTTTGAGGCTTGAGCCTCCTTGTTTTGGTCCCCTGGCAGCCTGGTATGCAGCAGGGATCCCCTCTGCCTGGGAGCAGTGAGGAAAGTTGGTGTTAGAGGGATGGACGGATGGGCCACCCTGGCCAGTGTGGCTGCCAGGCTTCCCATTGTGTGTCTGGCCTGGGCTAAGCAGTGTCAGCCCGTACTGTAATTAGCTCACCTTGGGGCAGCCCCGAGCCTCCCCTTCCTCCTTTTCTGTACAAGTCACAAGGGTCTAAGCAGAGCCCCCTCGTCCCTTGTCCCGCAGTACGCAGCCGAGCTCCTGGCAGTCGTCCGCCTCCCCTTCATCCACCCCAGCTACCTACTCAATGTGGTGGACAACGAGGAGCTGATCAAGTCGTCCGAAGCCTGTCGCGACCTGGTGAATGAGGCCAAACGCTACCACATGCTGCCCCACGCCCGCCAGGAGATGCAGACGCCCCGAACCCGGCCCCGCCTCTCAGCAGGTATCAAGGGCCCTGCCTGAACCCCCTCAGCGCAGGGGCCGTGGGCTGAGCTCAGCTCTGGGTGGACCCCCAGGGAGGAGCCAGGCACAGATGCTGACAACATCAGGCTGGGTCTCAAGGGTGCCCATCCGTGTCCCTGCAGGTGTGGCTGAGGTCATCGTCTTGGTTGGGGGCCGTCAGATGGTGGGGATGACCCAGCGCTCGCTGGTGGCTGTCACCTGCTGGAACCCGCAGAACAACAAGTGGTACCCCTTGGCCTCGCTGCCTTTCTATGACCGCGAGTTCTTCAGTGTAGTGAGTGCCGGGGACAACATCTACCTCTCAGGTGAGGCCCCCCGGGGCTGGGCTGGGGACCCGGATGGGCTTCCCAAAGCCACCTCTGCCCATATGCAGGGCTCGGGAAGGCCAAGGCCCCAGAGTGTCCACTGTGCAGGTGAAGTCACCTCTTCCTGCCCCTGGGGCTGGGTTGGTCAACCCCAGGCCCTTTTTCAGCCCCCGCCTGCTCTCTGTACCTCCATACTGCCCGCAGGTGGGATGGAATCAGGGGTGACGCTGGCCGACGTCTGGTGCTACATGTCCCTGCTTGATAACTGGAACCTGGTCTCCAGAATGACGGTCCCACGCTGTCGGCACAATAGCCTTGTCTATGATGGGAAGATTTATACCCTCGGGGGACTTGGTGTGGCAGGCAACGTGGACCACGTGGAGAGGTAAGGAGGCCATGGTCCCCAAAGTGGTGTCCTCTCACGCTCACCAAAGCTCAGAACACATCACTTCTCCCCACCAGCACCCACCCAACACTGGTGGCCTATGGACTGGGCCATTCAAAGGCCATAACTCCCGAGTTCTTCAGGCACAACAATGGGAGAGGATGTGGGATGTGAGCCAGAAGCAGGCAGGGTGACATCTGCTTCAGCCATCCACAGTCACTAGAGGGGGCACTCATGTTGACATCCACTTAGATGACACACAAGATGGGGGCCCAAGGTCCAATCACAGAAGGATACAGCGTGAGCTTGGCTACGCTGACCAGGCAGCCAGGGGACACACGGGGCTACAAGTGCCAGCCCAGAGACTTGCTGGGATACAGGGGCAAACCTGGAGCCAATGGCCCAAATGTGAGCCACGCTGGTGGCAATGATTACACACCAGTTAGCTCTCTCCTCCCTCCATCCCATGTATGCCTGTAAATCTGTGGTGACAGAGGGAAGGATTGCCACAGGCCAGCTAAGCTATTGGGGCCACAGTCTCCAGTCCTCTAGAATGCTCCACAAGAAATTATACACCAGGGAGCCCAAAATTCTGCCCTCTGCTGCAAGTCTCAGGCTGGCCTCCTCCCCAAGACCTTTGAGTAGGGTCAGATCTAGGCAGAGGGCCCGGGGCTGGAGGTGGGTGCCTCTGTCGGGGGAAATTCTAAGACCTTTTCCTTGGAGCCAGGGAGGCAGAAGGGACGCCTGGGGGGAGGTGCATGGGGAGAGCTGTGCTGGGGGAAGGTCCTGAGCCAGCAGAGGATCTGTGAGGCCTCTGTCCCTGCCATGGGAGACACTAGCTCCCCAGAGGAGGATAAGGTAGGCTGACACAGCCCCAACTCACAGCCCAGGAGGTTACAGTTACGATCGTCAAAGCCCTCCTTCCCCGGCCTTCCTACATCCCTGGCCCACTTCGTAAGCCACCGCCGGAAAGCACACCTTCCCACGTGACGGCCTTTCACTTGTGAAGCTACACCTAGCCCTCAATTTGAATTCTTCCCCCCTCTCAGTGGCTAATTGGACACTTGACAAATGTTACAGCAAGCACGGTTTCAGAGCAAGACAGGCTCTGGATGCTCATTGTGGGCCTTTAACTCCCCCAAGTGGAGCCCGAAGATGGCTCAGGAACAACATTTCCTTGTCATATTGATTGGAAGATACTGGGGAATCCCGATGTGATTATAAGGATATTAATAACTGCTGGGGGACCTGGACCAGTCCAGAGGCTGGGGGCCTTCTGTGTGACGTGCTGCATGGCCACGCATACCCCAAGCATTCCGGAAGCATCAGCTTCCAGTCATTTGTCACCTAATAGTAAACACACAGAAAAGGAGACGTTTCCTGTGTAGGAGGAAATAGAGCTGGATCTGTCGCCCTGCTTTTCTTTAGTCGGCCATTTGTAATCTCTGAAGACGCTGAGTACTCATTTTGCAAAGTTATGTTGTTGTTGTTGTTGTTAGGTGCCGTGGAGTCGGTTGTGGAGTCGGTATCCGACTCATAGCGACCCTCATAGGGTTTTCAATGGCAGACTGTTTCGGGATTGCCTTGGGAGTGGATTGCCAGGTCCTTCTCCCATTTTTGCGGTGCTGGTAATTGAACTGGGGACCTCAGAGACTGCAGTGCAGTGCTCTACCAACTGAGCTAAATCCCAGCCCTGCAAAGTTATACTTGTTGATAAATACAGGGATTTGTTCAAGGATCAAATGCACTAAGATGTAGAGACAAGCTCCTCTTCTCTCTGGCCCAGGGTTCACCTGACAGACCTTGTCTGGGGAGCTCAGCCTTCCTATTGGTTGGAAGTGTCTGCTCCATCAGCTCCAGCACTGTGGGCAAGACCACTCTGGGAGTCCCCGTGGATGGAGGAGCAGCCCAAGACAACAGGGAGCCCTGAGGGGCCCTATGTCCTTCCTTTAGCCCACAAGGATCTGTCAGCTGTCCTTGTAGGACAGGGCACAGATCTGAAGACCCCAGGTTCCGTCCATGGAATGGGGGTGGAGGGTGCAGGGAAAAAGACACCCACTGCTTCCCAAGGAGCAGGCCCTTTTGTGGAAGTCAGTTTCTGTGCCACATGATGGCAGTGACAAGAATTCAGGGCGACAGGAAGGTCAGCACAATGGGGACAGACACGAGGATGCTTTGTTCCCCAGGAAGCACTAATGGTACAAATTGCTACTATATTGATAATGAATGAGATATGCGGTGCATTATAATTATATTACATTACTGTATTACAGAAACAGAGCGGGATCTTATAATTATAGATTAAAACAACAGTGCCATAGACAAACCTGTATTATATCATTATATAAATAACTGGGTCTAATATTTTATAGCAATATATTGCAGTAGCAGTGGTTACTGGATAAATGATAGTGGAGCGCCTCACTCGGCGGGGTCATTTGCATGTCATTAGCATATCCTTCTCAAGCAGGAAGCTGACAGATTGAGCTGACGGGAGGGCTCCGTGGCTTGGCAATCAGCCACCTGGAATAACAAGCTCTCAGGAAATTTGTGTTTGGCAGAATGTGCCATTATACCGAAAGACTGAGGACTAACAGCCACATAATCTCCCCCTGTCTCCCAGCTCCTTCTACAGGAGTTCTTTGGGTTTCTGCCACATTGGCTTAAAAAACAGATATCTGAACTTCTGACACTGCCCAAAAAGACACTTACCGCATTGCATGTTAGCCACCTAGCATCCATCCACGGCCAACTGGAACCAGCTCCACTGCCCTTTAAGAGACTTCAGCCTTTTCTCAAATCCAAGCCCAGAACTGGATGCCACATGGCCATCCCCAACCCCCTCCCTGCTGTTGGGTCCAGAGAATCAGGTGACCTATGACCCTCTGCCTGGGGCACTGAGCTCTGACTCCTTGACCGTGATATGGCTCCTGTCCGAAGGAGGTACACAGAGCAGCGCGCTTCCCAGGACAGTGTGCTGGAAAAGCCCCCAAGTCTGGTGGCCCAGGGAGCTGACACCAGGGCCCTCACATTGGGTCCAAGCACACACAGCCATGAACGGTGTGGGGAGCTGCAGGTGTGTCCTACTGGTCAGTCCAGAATAAGTGCTTGGGCAGCTGGAATCAGGCAGGAGCATTGTGCAGGCAGACAGCCCAAAGGAATGATGACAAGAGAGACGCTGATGACTAGGACAAAGAAACTGTCCCCTGAAGAAAGACCTCAGAGATCCCAAGCCCTGGCCAGTCTGTGTATCTGCTTCTGTTCTTCCCCACGGCTGCTTCCGGTCCCCTTTCCCCTGTCTTGTCCGGAGCTCAGGTGTCATCACTTCTCCGTCCTCGCACTTTGCTACTTGGTCCTGCACCCCGCGTGCAGTGTTTCTGTTCAGCCTGACTCTTTGCCTTCTCCACACTGTCCTTGGGGCTGATAGGGAAAATTCTAGCACCCTGCAGATTGGCTCCAGCGTTCACGTGGCCTTGGAAGACTTTGGGGGTTTGCCTTGCCAGCCATTTCCCCCACTCTCAAGGGCAAGTGTTTCTCTTCCTCCTCTCTCTCTTCAAATATCAGGCCCCGCACATAGACTCACCCACTGCTTTTGCCAACTCTGCCTCCTGCATCCCAGAAAAAAGGAAGCCATCAGTGAAGAACTGGCATGTCAGACAGGCACAGTGGCTCATGCCTATAATCCCAGCAACTCAGGAGGCAGAGGCAGGAGGATGGCAAGTTCAAGGCCAGAGGCAGCCTGTGCAATTTAGTGAGACCCTGACTCAAAATTAAAAATAAAAATGGGCTGAGGGTACAGCCCAGTGGTAGAACACTTGCAAAGAATGTGTGAGCCCCTGGGCCCAACTCCCACATATCATAAAAACAAGCAAACAAACAAACAAACAAACAAAAACCTCACTCTCTTCCTGATCACTCCTGCAAATGTCCTGCACTCACGCCATCCTTGCCTTCTCCTCTCTTGCTTACACGGTCCCTGCTCCCCTCTTCACTCTAGATCCGATCTGCATTTGCTGTGTCTATTAGAAATCTTACATCATCAGCTTGCTCTCCTTTTATCCTTCCTTCATTCTTTCATTCCTCTTTATTTATTTCTGATTTTATTTATTTTTATTTTTTGAGGGAGGGGGTCTATGTCAGCCCAGGATCTCCTCAAACTTCTTCCTCAAGCAATACTCCCACCTCAGCCTCTTGTGTGCCAGGTCCACAGGCACACACCACCCTCTCTTTTTAAAATAGTTGTCCCTTAGTATCCACAGAGGATTAGTCCTGGGACCCCTGAAGATAACCAAATCTGCAGATGCTCAAGTCTCTTCTATAAAATGACATACTATTTGCATATAACCTGCACACCTCCTCCTGTATATCTTAAATATTTTAAATCATCTCTAGATTGCTTATAATACCTAATACAATATAATGCTATGTAAATAACTTTTATACTATTTTGTTTTGGGAATGATAACCAGGAAAACAGTCTGTATGTGTTCAGTATAGATTCATTATTTTTTCAAATATTTTCTATCAAGAGTTGTTTGAATCCATGGATGTGGATTGTATCGATATGGAGGGCCAACTGTGTATGTAATTTTTCCTTTTCCAGTTGGGCTCCTTCTTACCAGCATGCATATGTACAATTAAACCTCCCCAAATTAAAAGGAATCCCATGGTGTGCCAGAGGTGGTCCCTAGTGGCTTAAGATAGCCTATTGTTAAAATTTTGTGAACTCTGCAACCCAGTTGTCAACCATAGGTATTATTAAAAATTAAATTACATACACTTATAATTATATATTAAAAATACCAGTGTTCTATACTCAACTCACTTCCTAGTTACCAACCACATTTTCCTGCTCCTTGTTTTTGAAGTTCTATGTGCCTGTTGTAGCTGCATATGGCAGCCGCCAGGGGTGATGGTGGCCCCAGCCATGTTCTCCCCACTCAAATCAGCCCATTGGTAGCTTGAAATCAGGCAGGTGAGAGGATTTACATCACAGAAATCAGCAAATGCTACACATTAGGACCTTTTCCTCAGAAAGGCAATCGGTAAACATTGATCTGCTTTCCACTGACAAAACCCCCTCTTGACTCCATATTCTTTTCTGGTACCACCTTCTCTGCCTTCTTCACAGCTAAGTTCCCTCTGAGGAAGTATCCATCCGTGTCACCTGTCTCCATTGCAGAGCCTCCCCTTCACCCCACATTCCACTCATAGTACCCTTGACCGTGGGAGCACTGTGCCCAGCCTGAGACCTTGTGGCCTCTCACCCCACACTCCACACTTGGAGCCCTTTGCCTTCTGCAGCATGGCCAGTGCCCCCGTTGGAGGCTCACACCACCCTCCCCCAGGGCTCTCCTTAGCTCCAGTTTCCACCTTCATGCCAGGGATCCCAAGGCTGAATGCTCAGCCCAGACCCACACACCTGTTGCCCCTATACCCTCAACCTACTGCTCAGACACTGTCAACTCTAATTCAAGCTGCTAATTCAACTGCCCTCCTCCCCCAGCCTCTGCTCCGGTCCCTCCAGGAGAGCAGCCTCTGTCCAGCAGCCTCCCAAGCAGAGCTCCAGCCTCCTCTCGCTCCACCTCTCCTGCCCCCACTCCCTTGTGCTCTTGCCATCGCTTGGCCCAAGCCATGGTCACTTTTCACCAAGCCACCTTTAACTGACCAGTCAACTCCCTGGCCTCCCTGCTTCCAGCCTCCCACCTGAAGTATCTGCTCCATGCTACAGCCCCGGGGATCTCTCTCGAGTCCAGGTTTCACCGTGTTATTTCCCTGCTTCAGCCCTCAGGCCTCCCCCATGTCCTGTACTCAAAGCCTGAATCTCTGAGCTTGGCACACATGGCCTTCTGACCTCCCGGCCATCCAGACTCCTCCAGGTGCTCCCTGAATGCCACTGTGCCCACTTCAATCCCCTCACCTGCAGCATGTTTCCCAAGCCCTTCTGTGCCTGTCATGGCCTGCCCCAGTCTGTACCTGGTTCTCCCTGGCAGGCCCAGCCCTGGCCCCTCCCCAAGAGGTCTAACTCCTCCCACTTTGTGTGTGCTTTGGCCCCTCACCTGCTGTCCCTCCACTCACCATCCTGTGCTGTCATCACCTCCCGGGTGTTTCATTCAGCCGTCTTCCGCAGTGGACTGTGAGCCCCTCAAAGCCAGGGATAGCGCTTGGTGCACCGTGGTCTCCCCAGTTCCCAACCCAGAGCCTGCAATGTAGCAGAAGCTGCCTGCGGGACTGCCACAGAGAAGAGCTGAGCTGGCTGAGGAAGGGGCTGATGGGCCCGATGACAGGCACGCCTTGTGAGCAAAGGCAGGAGAGGGTCTGCAAAGACGCTGGACAGGCAGCAAAGAGCCTACTGAGGCTCAAGAGGAGGCCTGGATGGCCGAGGCAGAGCACCCTGGGCAGCCTGGAGCGGCTCAGGCCAGTTCTGCCTCCTGCGGGCTCGGGCCAAGCAGGTGATGCCCAGGGCAGGAAGCAGATGGCTGTGCTCCCTGGATGCCGCTACCCTTGGCCATGCACCCACCTTGCACACGGCCTCTTTCCTCCTGCCTCCACAGGTACGACACCATCACCAACCAGTGGGAGGCAGTGGCCCCTCTGCCCAAGGCAGTGCACTCGGCAGCAGCCACTGTATGCGGCGGCAAGATCTACGTGTTTGGCGGGGTGAATGAGGCCGGCCGGGCTGCAGGTGTCCTCCAGTCCTATGTACCACAGACCAACACGTGGAGCTTCATCGAGTCCCCCATGATCGGTGAGGACCGGCGGTCTCCCTAGCCCAGGCCAGTGTGGTGCCCCCACCTCACTGATTTATTCAACCTCAGCATCCCAGGCTGAGTCAGGCTGAGCCCAACTGTTCTGTACACCCTGGTTGGGGGTGGCGAGTGGGTGCCCCCTAAATCCCAGGTGCAGTCGGGACCCCAGCACCTGGAACAGGACAAGTCAGTCAAGGCTCTGGGCGCCCCTGGCCCCACACCTGTCCTCAGATCAATCAATAATATCTTGGGGGGGGTGGTCTACTGGGAAAGAAAGGGGAGGGTAGGTCGAGACTACACCTTGACCACCTGCTTTGTCCTCCTCACAGACAACAAGTATGCGCCTGCGGTCACCCTCAATGGTTTCGTCTTCATCCTGGGCGGGGCTTATGCCAGAGCCACCACCATCTATGACCCAGACAAAGGCAACATCAAGGCAGGCCCCAACATGAACCACTCTCGCCAGTTCTGCAGGTCAGGCCACTGGGCTGGGGCTATGCAGGTAACAGGGGTGGAGGGGGACAATGAGCTAGGTGATCGCAAGGACTTACCACCTTGGAGAGGTGGCCTAAGCGATTTCCAGCCTGGAGCTGTGGCTGTCCCCTCCCACTACCAAAAGAGGCATCAGGGCCAGAGCAGAGCAGAGCAGGCAGCCTCAGGCCCAGGAGCCCCACCCACGGCTCCAGGGGCCCTGCCTCTCGCTGGAAGTGAAATGTCTCCTAGAGACATAAAAGCCATCCTCCTCTTTTCCCTGCCAGAGCTGCAGAGGAACAATGGCTTCCAGGGGGAATATTCATGCCATGATCCCCATGGCCTCTCAGCGCTGGGCCGGATGAGGGGCAGGAGGCACAGCTGCTCTGGAGTCTCAAAGGCTGCCTGGGCCCAGGTGCACAGGGACCTGCCCCTGCAGCAGGAGAGGTGGAGGGCAGAGGGCAGCGTGACTCCCCAGCCACTTGGCTGTGAGACGGCGATCCCTGCTCATCCAGCCCCATCCTTTACTGGACCAAGAGGAACAAGGAATAAGAAGGGGCCCCAGCAACCCCATTATCAGCATTTTCATAGCACATCCCTCCTGAAGACACCTTGTGCCTGTGCAGAGGTAATTGCTGAATCCTCAATGTGTGAATAGCATGAAACACTCATTGAGTGTCTACTGTTTCTGTGGCATGGCCAGAAAAGATCGAACTCCTATTTCTAATATATCATTCGGCTTAGACAAATAACTCCTCTGCCTAGGGAAGTTTTATCTGTGAGGCAGGCAGATGGGCCAGAGACCTCCTGCCCTTGTGATTCTGCAGTTCTCAGCCAGCCTCTCCAGCCACATCTTCCCATGGCAGCAGTGTGCAGACCATAGAACTGGCGACACTGTCACTGGTAAAGACAGCTGGAGGGTTGAGCCCCACCGTGGGGAGGGCGACCCTGCTCGCCTGATGCTCGAGTGGATGGAAAGGCTGCTTGCCAGGAGGAGATTTAAGCTGGGCTTCCCAGGAGAAGCAGGGAGAAGGGAGCCCATGCAGCCAGGAACACAAGGGCACTGGCAGCGGAGACTGGAAGAGAGCAAGTGGGCAGCCTCAGCCTCTAAGAAGTCTAGACAGATGTGTTCTGTTCCAGTCAGTTCAGAGACGGGTGGAGCTTTTGAAAAGCTATGTGTCTGGTTTCAGGGGATAGCCAAGAAAAAATGGCCTCTGGCTGGAATGAAAGGGAATGAAAGGGCTGGCACCATGCAGCTGGACATCAGCTGAGGGGACCCCTGAGATGCATTAAGGGAGTAGGCGCAGAGAGGGTGAGAGGCTGGGCTCTTGTGACAGGAAGAGCCCCCTGGCATGACAGGGTCAAGCTGGTGAATGTCACGCAGGGGCAGCCATCGGTCACCCTGCAGGGCATGGCCAGCCCTCGTGGTCATGGAAGGTGAGATTCTGGGCGGGGGCAGAGCTCCTGGTCAAGGGGCCGATGTTCAGCTCGATCAGGTCCTTGTTATTCTGTCTCCTGGCATCTTTGTAAGTTGCTGCCCGACTTGATGGGAGCGGTCTGAAGGCTCTGCGTCACAGAAGCCTCTCAGGAAAGGCTCAGTGATGGGTGGGGCGAGGCAGCTCCTCTACAGCCATCGCTGGTCCCTGACAGGGCTCTAAGGGAGGCAGGTGTGGACAAGGGTCTCCACCCCTGGAGCTCCACCCCGGGGCAGCTCTATGTTCTGCTTGTCCCTGGAGGAGAGGGTTTTACACCATCCTGGTAGGGGGCAAAGAGGAGCAGCAAGCTCCCACACGACCTCCTCAAGCCTGCAACTGAGTGCTGGGAATCTGTCTTCAAGGCCAAGCTGCAAGTTCAAGGCCTAACCCTCTGCCCGCTTTCCCTCCGACAGTGCCGTGGTGCTCGATGGCAAGATTTATGCGACTGGAGGCATCGTGAGCAGCGAGGGGCCAGCCCTGGGCAACATGGAAGCCTATGAGCCTGCAACCAACACGTGGACGCTCCTCCCCCACATGCCCTGCCCTGTGTTCAGACACGGCTGTGTCGTGATAAAGAAATATATTCAAAGCGGCTGACATCAGCGAAAAGACCACAAGTCTGTGGAGGAATCCGGTGAGGCAAATGCTACACACCATGGTAATTTTTCAGCAACACCAATAAGAGGCCCACAAAACACAATCGAGGAACTCACTGCGCTAAACATTTTGAATATTCTCTACATTGAATGTAGAAAATCATCTTCGCCTTTGGGTGAAACCGGGCACCGCGCTCCGGGCAGCAGGAACCTGGAACACCCAGAGCCGGGGCTCGCTGGCTCCTGCGGAGGCGCTTGCTCTGAGCGGGGGCGCTCGCTCTGCCTGGTGCAATAGTTTCACATATTTTTCAACTGGGAGAGAGAAGCTGTTTTTTCCTTCCTGCAGAGCAAGCTTGATCCCTGAACCACCATAGATCAGTTATCCTATGACAATATTAGGCATCAGGCTCTTCTGGAATAAGATCAAAGTGTCCTTATCACTTTGATTCCTACTTTTGTTTTTTTAACCAATCTACACTTTCAAGTGGCCGAGAGAAAATGAGGGACAGGACTGTGCAGCAGCAGGCCTAGGGGGCTGCTGGTCCCTGCCTGGCCGGAAGCAAAGTCCAGCCACTTGCGTAGAGCCAGCAGTGGCAGCCACAGGGATTGCTGGGGGAGCCGTCTGTCCTTCGTAGGTTTTTCTACCATGTTTTTGCTGGAGAAGGATGAGGTGGTTGTGCTAGCTTCCTCTTATCACTATGAATTATTTAGATTTCCAAGGCATTTTTCTTGATAAACAAAAGGCTATTTTTAAGTACTGAGAGGAGGAGGCCACAAGAGGGATGATGTTGTGGGAATTCCCAAAGCTCTTTGTAGGTAGTGCCAGAGAGGGGGCATTTGCTCTCATTTTTCTATGTGCAGAATAGAGGATCTCTCCTGGGGTGGGCCATACCGCCACTTTATTTTTGGAAAAAGTATCTCCCAGACAGCTCCATAAAGACTGTGCCTCATGCAGGCATTGCCAGAGGAGGAAGGGTCTATTCTACAAGGACACAGTCTGGCTCTTGACCCCAGTCCCGCTCCCTCCATGAGGTAAAGCTGAGGACCCAGGCCAGGAGAAGGGATGGAGGGAGGGAGGGAGGAAAAAAATGTCTACAAAGCACAGGAGACTATTTTTGATATTTATAGCTATATATTAAGGCACCTGCCACAAGAGCTCTCAGGATGGGGACAGCCTTCTTAGATGAGCCATGACAGCCAAGGCCTAAGGGGCACGAGCAGAATCTTCTTGTCACATAGTAACCTGAGAAAAGGGAAGCCAGGAGGGAGGTCACGCCGAGGCTCAAAAGAGAAAGGCCTTCCCACTAGTCCTTAGACCCTCAAACCTCACCCAGTCATCAGTTTCCATTCCAGGACAGGAAGAAGGCTACCGCCACGGCACTGCTTAGTTGAAGTTGGTACCAAATACACATTTACCATTTTTCTATCCGGGAAGTCAGCTTGCCATCATTTCATGATAAGGAGAAAGAGACAGGACATACTTTCCATGTTTCAGTATTTGATGACACAAAATTCCAGTTCTAATGCCAGGCATCAACTTCTAGCACTACAAGTGTGGCTCCCACTTGGACAAGAAACCGAGCTTCGTTATGCAGTTTTTAATATTATTTATTATTTTAAAAAAGTAATAAGCACAAAACTACATACATTGTATGTCATTTAAAGTATTTATGTCAAACAGGGTGCAAGTGTGAACCCAAGGACTGGAGCACAAATTTCTAACTGCCTGGGGCAGGGCGAATATGAGCATTGGTGTGCGTCTGCCTCCAAGGGAGGCCCTAGGTCAACAAGACTCCACACGGATGACACTGAAACTCCGTTTCTCTCCTCATCTATCACACTGGAGCAAAACTGGCTATTTCTGTGAATGATATAAAACAGGGTTCTCTGTAATGGTATTGTACATAGTATATGTTTATTGTTAAGTTCTTGTTATATTATAATAAATATATTTATAGATCTAGACTTGGACGCCAACGCAGTGTCTTTGTGTGCCATTATCTTTGCAACAGTGATGCAAAGCCTCCGTGTAGTCCTCTTCTTCCTCTGGACATCAGCTGTCTGGATTATCTTATAGGCTTCCATGCAGATGATGCTGATTAGGAAGGATAGGACTTTTTAGCAAGGGAACACATAGAGCTGAAAAGGAAGCCAACCGTATTAGTCAACTCATCATTGCTATGGCAGAGAAACCAACTGAAACAAACTGATAGGAGAAAGATGATTTACTTGAGGGCCCAACAGTAAGAGGATCAGTCCTTAACAGTGGCTGACAGGTGGCAGGGCCCATGTCAAATGACCTCACATCATGGTAGATCAAGAGGCAGGGAGAAGTTACCAGAACAAGGGTCCAGATAAAAACCTCCAAAGACGCACCCCCAATGACTCATTTCTACCAAGCTAGATCCTGCCTCCAAAGGTCCTATAACCTCCCAGGATAGCACCACCAACTGGGGACCCAGTGTTCAGACACATGACATGTAGGGGACATTTAGATCTAAACCATCACACTCCACTCCTGGCCCCCAAAAGCCATGGTCATCTTATAATACAAAATGTATTTAGTCTGGTTTCAAGAGTCTCCAAAGTCTTAACAGTCTCAACTGTGCTCAAAAGTCCAAAGTCTCCACTGAGATTCAAGGCTACCTTAGCTGTGATCCCCTTCAAAAGAAAAATACAGGTTACATACTTCCAACATACACAGCGTAAGCATTCCTATTCCAAAAAGGAGGCAGCACAGAAAGGAAACATCAGTCTATAGCAAGACCAATACCCTGCTGAACAACACAAATGGTGTCAGTTCAAATGTGGCACCTGGCATCATCTAGGTTCAAACACACTTGCATGGCTTGGCCCCTCTGGCCTTGTCATTTGCAGCACACATGGCCCTCCTTGACTAGCTCCACTTCTTGGCAGCAATTTCCTTCAGCAGACATTTCATGGTCCTGGCCTCTTCAACATCCTGAGATCTCCATTGCTGGTTAGACTCCACCCTCAAATTTTCATGCATCATCCCTTCAGTGGCCCTATGCAGGGCATCCAACCCTGGTACACACTGCCTGGCCTCCCAGGCTATCTTCTGGAACTTTGGTAGCCTCCATAACCCCTTAACTCTTGCATGCTTCATGTTTGCAAACCCAGCACCATGTGGATGTCACCAAGGGTTACCGCTAGCTTGACAGGTAGCTGGGCTCTTTTAGACCATGGCTGCAGCAGGGTCCTCTGCATGTTCAAGCCAAGAAACCATTTCCCTAAGTTTCCACCTTGCAGCAGGGTATCCTGGAGACATTTGCTTTTCAGATGGGTTTTCTACTTGCTTCCTAGGAGTCTTAAATGGGAGGGAAATGGCCAACTCTTTCTGTGCCCCCAAAAGTATCTTTATTCCAGCACAGAGTGCTCTGTTTTTACCAGAGTTCATCTCTTTAGCAATTACCACCTCATTGTCCAAACCAGCCCCGACTGCAGCAACTTCAATCAAGCTCTTACTTCCGTGGCTTTTTTTCTTGTTAAAACTGCATATTTTTCAGATCCTTCCATTCTGCCATTTTTTCATCATAAATCTGACCAAATACAGCAAGCACCAACCATCATATAGCCTGGCTATTATCCCTGTAAAATATTTTCTCCACCAAATTAATTAATCCATTACTTTTAAATTCAGCCTCACTCAAATTCTTAGGACAAAGGCAGAACTCACACAACCTCTTTGCCAGAGCATAACACAAATTGCCTCTATCCCAATGTCCAATGCGGTCCTCATTTCCTCCGAAATCTTGTGAGCCATGTACACATTTCTATTAGAGGCAGCATTTTGGTCTTCCAAACTCTCACCAGAAATGCCCCTCAAACTCTGCTTACAGCACTCCAGGGCTTCTCTCATCCAAACTCTTCCAAATTTCTTTCACGAAAAAATTTCAATGGCCAAGGAACCTCATAGTCAGGTTCTTGCAAAGCAACGACCCCACGCTCCAATACCAATTTTCTGTAGTAGTTAGCTCATTGTTGCTGTGGCAGAGAAACTGATAGAAACAAACTTTCTGGGGGAGAGATGATTTATTAGGGGCTCACAGTTAGAGGATCAGTTCATATGGTGCTAGGGCAGGTGGCAGGCTCTGTGGTAGTTGACCTCATGGCATGGTAGGTCAGGAGGCAGAGAGAGGTTATGGGAACAAGGAGTTCAGATAAAAACCTCCAAAGGCCCACTCTCAGTGACTCATTTCTGCCAAGCGAGATCCTACCTCCAAAGGTTCCATAACCTCCCAGGACAGCATCACCAGCTAAAGACCCAGTGTTTAAACACGTGACACTTAGTGGACATTTAGATCCAAACCATAACACCAACGATAAAAGACAACTGATGGTAAAAGTCGAAAGGGAC
Organism: Pedetes capensis; assembly: GCA_007922755.1. Lineage (NCBI taxonomy): Eukaryota > Metazoa > Chordata > Mammalia > Rodentia > Pedetidae > Pedetes > Pedetes capensis. Next base: position 399,802 of record VMDO01000108.1, read on the forward strand.
TTACAACCACACTGGAATTGACTCTAAGGACCTTCCTTTAGTGTCAGTGCTCTTCTTACTACACTTGTGTAACAAAAATCTTCAAACCTAGCTTTCCATTGGCATCAGTACTGTGCCTGGGACGCTTTGTATTGTATGGACCATGCCAGAGCCACACAGCCACTCCATGCATCAGCCTAACAAGAGACACAACATACTTCCTCCAGGAAGAATAGCAAAATGTGATCTCTACCTGGAGATCCAGTTACGGTGGCCTCCTAGCCTTACTCATTCACTCTCCAGCCTGTCATCCAGACCTCCTGTTCTATGCCAAGGACACCCAGGCAAGGCTGACTGGGCAAAATGTAGAATGCCAGGTGGGACTGCTCACCCTCTGCAGGGAAAGAAGTTACAGACTCAAGAGAAGGTAGATTTACTATCATTGTCTTCCATGTGAAGAGGCACACATCCTAAATCCCCAAATCTTACCAACATCTAGTGTGTCCTTGAAAGAAAAAGCCTAAAGACAGTGGACTGGGTAGTTGGGGGTAGATGGGGGGTATTCTCCTGAGAACTTGGCCGAGGCTTTGTGATAAGCGGGCCATTCACATGGCTAATAAATATTTGCAGTGATATTCTCAGAGCACCAGTCCCAGAGGAAAGGATAGAAAAGGTTAGAGAATGTCTAGGAGATGCCAGTCATTATAAGCTAAAATTATAACCAGCAAAATAAAACAGGCTTTTTTCTTCTTTTCTTTTTTGCTCCTTTCTTATCTACCCAAATTTCCTAAATCAAGGAAAACATTCTCTGGGTCTATACAGAGTTTATGTATTTTAGACTTAACTCTGGAAGGTAAAAAATTTACATTTTACCATAAAAGGTATGTGTATCTAATATATAAGGAGCCCATGTAACCACAAGTAGTAGTCAAGGCACAACCCCCAGACTGGGCATGGATGGTAAGAAAATTCCTTGTGAAAGCTGCAAACAGAAGACAGTTCACATTGTGTATGTATAAGCTGTTTTTAAACCCATAAGCCAGAAATAAGAGAACAGTCAGGAAAAATATGACAAAGGATCAGTATCCTTATTAAAGAGCCCAGGTTGCACTGTTGTGGCTGCCTCATTGCCCTGAATTGGTTCAAAATGTTTACCTTACATGATCGTTTTGACTTTTAAAGAAGAGCCAGAAGTCGCAGGGTACTAGATCCAGTGAATAAGGTGGATGAGCACACATTATCATGTTTTTATTTGACAGAAATTGCTGTACCAGAAGTAATGCGTGACACAGAATGTTGTCATGATGGAGAATGAAACTCAAGACACTCACGAAAGAGGACTTCCAGAACTGCATCAGAAAGTGGCAAGAATGATGAGATAGGTGTTTGAAGCTAGGGAGACTATCTTGAGAAATATTAATGGCAATGTGTCTTTTATTGTAATAAATCCTTTTTTATTTAAACATTTATATTTTTGATCATTTTTTATGTACTTAAATATACATAAAAAGTCTCCCCAAGGCTGTGTGGAGCTACTTAGTTCTTATGACACCAAGAGCAAGGTGCCTTCCTTCTCCCTAAGGCACCACAGAAATTATATATATGCCTACAGTCATACCACTGAGGTGTCCAATTCCGCCAGATCTCAGAAGCTAAGCAGGATTGGGCCTGGTTAGTATTTGGATGGGAAACCACCTGAGAACACCAGGTGCTGTAGTCTTGGGAGAACCCACTCCCAAAAAGCAATCTGCCACTGAAAACCTAATGAATAGCAGAGAAGCAAGATAATAGTGTTTCACCTGTTGTAGTAGAGTCGCTCTGAGTCGGACACCAACTTGACAGCACCTAACAACTATATATATATATATATATATATATATATATATATATATATATATATATATTTGATAGGTGTCATCAAGTCTGTTCCAATTCATAATGACCCCCATAGGGTTTGCAATGACTAATTATTTTGGGATTGCTTCAGGAGTGGATTGCCAGGTCCTTCTGCCAATTTTGCGGTGCTGGGGATGGAAACCAGGGCCTCTAACAGCATAAAGCAGCACTCTACCAACGCATATATATATATATATATATATAATTGTACTAATTATTGTACTAATGGAGTTGTGGGCATATTTTCTTATCTCTTTCTAGAATTTAGATAAAGTAATGACATTACTTTTACAATAAAGATACAGATATGCTAGGTATAGTAATGCATGTCTATAATCCCAGCAACTTGGGAGACAGAGGCAAGAGGATCGCAAGTTCAAAGCCAGAGGCAGGGTGTATAGTTTAGCAAGAGCCTGTCTCAAGATAAAAAATAAAAAGTGGGCTAGGGGTGCAGCCCAGTGTTAGAGCACTTGCAAAGTATGTGTGAGGTCCTGGGTTCAACCCCCAGTACCACAAAAAAAAAAAAAAAAAAGGTACAGATATACTGTGTGTGCATATGTGTGTATACACACACACCACTGCCTTATGTCCTGCTGCAGCCAGCTCTGTGGTCTACAGGTGAGAGTAGCACTAATGTTTGTTAAAGAGTCTTCGTTTAATGCACATATGAAATGCCTTCATTCTCAGTGAAGCTGGCCCCTGTACAAGTGCAAACCTCAGCACCAGAGGACCCATGAGCACTGGGGATTTTGCATCCCTGTCAGTAAAAGTCAGTCACTGAGGCTCTTCAGTTCACCCTGAACTCTCTAGTCCCTTTCTTTCACCATTGCCTTCTTTTTAGCCTTATTCTCTTCTTGCCTTAATTGTTGCTATAGTCCTCCTTTGTTTTTGTTTTGTTTTTTGTTGCTGTTTTAACACAGGGTCACACAGGTAGCCCATGCTGCCCTCACACTCAAGATCCTTCTGCCTCCTTCTCTCAGTCCTTCTGCCTCCTCTTTCCAATTCTTCTGCCTCCTCCTCCCAAGTGCTAGGATTACAGGTGCATGCCACCACACTTGCCTTCATTTTGTTTTTAACAACAGCTTAATTGACATATAAGTCACATATAATATTTGCCCTTTGAAAGAACCAATTCAGTGGGTTTTAGTACATTCACAGTTGAACCATCAACATTACTAATTGCACCAACATTTTACAACTGCCAAAAGTAGCACACACCCGTTAGCAGTCACTGCCCACTTCCCTGCCCACAGCCACTGGCAACAACTAATCTACTATCTGTCGCTATAGATTTGCTTACTATGGACATTTCACACAAATGGACTCATACAATACATATTTTCCTGGCTTCATTCACTTAGTATAGTGTTCTCAAGGTTCATTCACATTGTAACATGCATCAGTACTTCTTTTTATGGCCAAATAATGTTTAATTATATGGATAAATAAAATGGATATATACAACATTTGATACATTTTGTTTATCCATGCACTAATTATTAGACACTTGGACATTATGAATAATGCTACTGTGAACAGTCATATACAAGATTCTGAGATTTAATAAACTTGGAAAATGCTGGGTTTAACCAGGTTAAATGAGTTCTACAAAGTCAAAAACGGACTAATGTTCATTCCAACATTCAGTTTAAAGTTAGCACACAAGACAATTTTCCTGACTTATTTGGCTACAAATTCCTCTCCCCATACACAAATCTTTCTTCTCTTTTAAATTATGACACAAGCTCAAATAACCACATGGAATTCTGGGATGAGTTCACTCTGCCCCAAGTCATTGAAATAAGTATTACAGAAAGTAAAAGTAATGTTGTGAAAAATTTAGAAGCAAATTATAATTTGGAATTCTCAAAATATTGCTTAAGAAAAATGGGACATGGAGCCAGGTGTGGTGGCTCACGCCTAGAATCCCAGCGGCTTGGGAGGCGGAGGCAGGAGGATCGCAAGTTTGAGACCAGAGGCAGTCTGGTAACTTAGCGAGACCCTGTCTCAAAAAGTAAAGAAATGGGTTGAGGGTGCAACTCAGTGGTCCAGCACTTGCAGAGCATGCAAGCATAAGACTCTAGGTTCAACTCCCAGTACTACAAAAAAAAAAAAAAAAAAAAAAAAAAATAAATATATATATATATATATATATATATATATATATATATATATATATATATATCGTGGCAGCAGAAATAAGTCTAGTATTTTTGAAGTTCAAAATATTTCTGCTCATACTATATTTTTTAAACTGAAAATATTGAAATAAATACATAGTAACTGCCCTACACATAAACTGAAACACCTAACCCATCTATCTAGTGATAGATGGAAAAGGGTGACCTGACGTTTCTGGAAAAACTCTCATTTTGTACTTTATTAATTTTGAAGATATGACATTCTTTTTAACAAGTCAGCTTCAGCAACAGAGAAATCAATCACTTGTCCCACTTCTATTTAAAATTCAAATATTTTCACATTAATTGTAGCACATCATTAAAATACTATATTAAAACATAAGGACACATTAGCTAATATTTGCATTTAAGTTAACATTTGTGTTAACTAAGTTTCATCCAAATTCTAGCCATAAAATCTTGAGAAAGTGGGAGGAAAATCTTTTTGATGACATTTGATTTTTTTGTTTCAGTGGATGAATAAGTTCAAGCAATGTGGAAATTAGTGTCAAGAACTATTCTAAAGATCTGAAACTTATTTTTACAGCATGATAGGCAATTACTCCTTTCTTTATTCCTTTTAAAATATAATCTGTTAAATTTATTAAAGTATGGTAAACGACAGAGCTGACAGCTTAACTGATGATCCTGTTAAAAATGTGAAAGAATTAGAGGCTCTCCACCCCAAATAACCTTTATTTCAGTATATATACACTGAACACACACACATACACACACACACACACACACACACACACACACACACAAATATATAGTACATGTATTAAGTATAATGTTACTTGTGGATTGTCACATTCCTTTTTCAAGAGATGTTGTGTTTGCAACGTCTGGGATTACAGGTGTGCGCCACTGTGCTCACCTGCATTCATGTTTTTTATGGACAGCTTCAAGGTTTGAGCCTGTGGTTTTCTTTGTGGTTACTGAACTCCTGTGTCCTGTGACAGGATACGATTTTAGAACAATAGTTACTGATTTACCATTTGTAGAGAAACTGGAAATTTAAGAGCATTTAATACCTGAGATCAAATATATTAAACTGTGGGGTTGGGGTTTAGCTCAGTTGGTAGAGTGCTGTTCTGTGCTCTCTGAGGCCCTGGGTTCAATCCCCAGCACTGCAAAAATGGGAGAAGGACCTGGCAGCCCACTCCCAAAATAATCAGCCATTGAAATCCCTGTGAATAGTAGAGAAACACTGACAATACTGCCAGGCATGGCAGAGTGTCAGGGAATGTTTCGCTCTGTTTGTACATAGGGTCACTATGAGTGAGACATGAGTTGACGGCACCTAACAACATATTAAACTGCACCTAACGTTGGACCTTTCTGTGTTATTATCTAAATCTGTCCCACCTATGAAACCATAAACTCTCCAATCTGACAAAAGTCTCCTTCTAAAACATTCATGTGGCTCCTCCTACTGTATTTGCTATTTAGTTTCATAACAGACATTCAGTTCCTTGATCCTTTCCAACGTCTCCCGTTTAAGCAGCCCCACCCTGGGTTCACTGCTCAGAAATGAAACTCCTCTCCCAAAAGTTACCTCACTTCTAACACTCTGGTCCTTTACTGAGATCAACAAGACAAATATGTAATCCGAATCTACTCCAACCATCACCCTCCTCTGATGCTTAACTTGGGGTGACTGCTGCCAGGAGAAAAAAATTGCCACACTCACAACAACTACTCTTTATCCTCTACTATGCCTTCCACTTATCCTGATCTGCTCTTGGGTCATTCCCTATCCTGTTTCCATCAGCAACTATTATGAACTTTCCATTGCTGGCCTGTAAATTTCTTATTGAGCCTCACTCTTAGCAAAAGAGCTCACCTTTTCACCAAGATAACTGAGGTTCAAGATGATAGCAACAGCAGCACAGTTTTCTTGATCTTTCAGAATTGCCCATTAAAAACATAGAAACCAGATGGAAAAATCCAAATACTCACTGACAATATAAGAAGGTCTCCAGAACTCATAACAAGTCCCAAGTGGAAGAAAAAAAACAGTAACACCTATGAGACCCACAGAGCACACTGCTGTGAGGAAGAAAGTAGAGCAAAGGCACTGGAATCGAATGAAAGCGAGTACCCCACAGGTACTCACAGCAATAGTCTGCAGCCATAGCGCCCCAGCATCTGATCCTGCCTGATCTCAGAAGCTAAGCAAGGTTGGCCTGGTTAGTCCTTGGATGGGAGACCCCCTGGGAATACCAGGTGCTACAGGCTAGGGAGAAGGGTGTGGCAATCCACTCCAGAAACAGTCTGCCACTGAAAACCCTATGAATGGCAGAGAAGCACTGACAATAGTGCCGGGCAGGGCAGAGTGTCCAGGAGTATTTCGTTCTGTTGTACACAGGATTGCTGAGTCGGACTCAACTCGATGGCACCTAACAACAACGACTCACAGCAATGCTCAGGGATTCTGTACAACTCCATTCTCAGGCAAGTACAAGTATTCTGGTGTAGACGTGAAACTGGTGAATGCTCAAAACTAATCAACCAAAGCCTCTTCCAGGACAGCGTTCCAGACTAAGAAGAAACTTCGGATTCTGGCAGAAAATCCAAATTGATCTGTGTGGGGACAAAAGACACAAAGGAAAGGGGAGCCCAAATAAGACAGGGAAGCGAAGTGTGGAGATTTCAGAAGAGAGCAGCCACATATTTAAACACTTCACAGAACTAACAGAAGAGAGAGCCCTAGAGCCAGGAAATTCAGGGTTCCTTCTAGAAAAGTATTTCATGTAAAAATGAGAAAAAACAATTTTGAGGGAAAATGCCATATAAATATATTTTAAGAAAAAAAAACTGTAAAAGGAAAAGGATACCCCTATCAGTAATAAAAAGCACTCCAGAAAGCCATGTCTACAAAATACAATAAATTATAATCTCACATCTCAACACAAGGGCAAATGACAATAATTCAAGAAATGAAAGAACAGTATACCTGAAAACAACATAACCAATTATGTAACAATATAATTATGAGAATTAGAAAACCTCACAAAAGAAGTGTTGGTAACTCAGGAAGAATTAGAGAAAAATTTTTAGAAATGTAGACTGAATTAGAAAGAATATATAGTGAAGAAAAGTAGATCATGCCTAAGACAAACAGAAGAGGAAACATTTTAAAGTAACAATGAAGACACTTCTGACCCTGGTTAAGGTGGAATAGGCATAATTTACCATCTCCTCCCCACTGACTATAGCCAAATATCCTGGATAGAAAACACATAGTGGTTATCAGAGGGCTCTGAAATATTAAAATTCCAATTAACTGGGTAGGAAAGTCAAGTTACAGAATGGCCTGCATGGTGGTAACGTCCCTGGATTTGCCTTATTACTCCTACATTTCCTAGCTTACTCTCTGGGGCAGCCAGAACCCCAAAGAAAAACTTCGTCTTATAGCCCGTCCAGACCCAAACCCAGGTGAGCTCCAGGAATGAATTCACCTTCTCATGGCAGCAGCAGTGGTGATAAGGGAAGTCTCCCTACAACTTCTTACCTGTCTTTCCAGTTAGACCACTAAAAAGGGGGATCTGGGATTCCTGAGAATGGGAGAGAATCCCAGAGAGTAGGGAGATGGAGAAAAAAGTCCTTTAAATTACTGTATGAAATCTCAAACTGCACATCTGGAGAATTGACCAGGATCAAGAGAGCAAAGGCTTGCAGATCTGGACTCTGAACTTAGACCACCACCAGTTCCTTAGACTGGCCTCTGGGTGGTACACATGGGGACCTGTTTTAGCATCCTATGGTTGCTGCAAAAAGTTACTACAAACATAGTGGATTATGACAACATATTTATTATTTTATGGTTCTGGATATCATTAATCTAAAATGAAACAATAAAATAAATAAAATGGGTCCTGTGAGCTAAAATCAAGGCAACAGTAGCTCTGTGTTCCCTCTGGACGCCCTAGGGAGCGGTAGTTTCTCTTGCCTTTCTGTTGTAAGAATGCTTGTTACTACACTGGGCCCACACAATAGTCACGATAATTTGTCCATGTCAAGACTATATTCACAGGTCCTGGGGATTTGGCCATGGACATCTAATGGAGGGGCACCACTCAGCTCATCACAGAGCAGAAAAGCACTACAAAGTTTTGAAATCTACACTGGAAGTGGAAACACAGCCAACAGAAAGTAAGCCAGGACATTTGGTCTGAACATAACCAGGCTGACTGACTGCTAAAACAAAAAGGGTTAACATTCTCCACAAGATGGTAACCAAGCGCAGAATCTCATAAATAACATTCAAAATGTCCAGGACACAATTCAAAATTATTTGATATCAAAGAGCCAGGAATATGTTAAACTCTCAAGAGGAAATAATCAATAAACACCAACCACAAGATTGCTCAGATCCTGTAATAATAATTTAAAAAACAAAACAAAAAAAAATCACATTCTCCAAACTGAAAAAATGGTTTTGTAAAAATAAATAGGCTCTCAGGGACTTGCAGCACAATACTGAAAGGTCTAGCATTCAAGTCACTGAAATCCCAACAGAAGAGAAGCAAGATATTGCTGCAGACAGGGAATCTGAAGAAAGGATGATTGAAAACTTCCCAAACTTGGTGGAATACATCAACTTACAAAGATCAGGGGTTCTGTACAGCCCCCTTCTCAGGCAAGTTCCAGTGTTCTGGTGTACATATGAGTCTCATAAATCCTCAAAATTAATCCACTGAGTACAGCAAACCCCAAACAAGACAACATCAGAGAAACCCATGCCCAGATACAATGGCTGAACATCAAGACAAAGAAAAAAATAATTAAAATCAGACAGAGAAAACTAAACAATTACATATAAACCAAATGTCAAGTGACTATTGTGAAATATCAAGAAGAAAATAATGATGATAGCAACACCAAAAGAGCTTTTCCAGATGGACACAGGAGAACATTAAGGTACCAGGACTTACACATGTCTCAGCCTGCTGCCCTGGTATATGAACTCTTGAACTGGGCCTCGGAATGTGAACTTTTCAACTAGACTACCTCTGCAAAAACCATCAACATCCTTTAATAAATGTTATAGCTATAACTGCCACAGATGAATTGTTCACCTACAGATGGCTTTACCACTCAATCATGTATAGCCTAGTGATATACAGCCTGGCGTTAGGCCAACTTTTCTGCACCAACCACCTTCCTTTTTAAACAACTTGTATAAGCTGCCTGGAATTTCCTTTGTCTTCCACTTTTCCTTCCCTTTAAAAGTGCTGTACAATCTGAGCTTGTTTGGAACAATTATTCAGAGCTATCCGAGTCTATGTCTCCCAAATTCAATTCCCAAGACTCCAAATAAAGTTCTTTTACAGTTTCTGAGCTTGAATTGATCGACATTATGAATTTCTCATCAGAAACCATGGAGGCTAGAAAGCCGTGAAATAACATTTTAAAATGCTGAAAGAACTGTCAACCCAAAATTCTATGTCTAGTGAATATATCCTTCAGAAATAAAGGTAAAATAAAGACATTCTCTGATGAAGGAAAACTAAGAATTTGTCATTACCAGACCTATTTCAAATGATATGCTAAAAGAAATTCCTTAGGTGGAAAAAAGAATGAAACTTCAGACTTCAGTCATGAAGGAAAAGCAATAATAAAAGTCTGTGTAAACATAACAAATTATTTTTACACTTAAGTTCTTAAAAATCTGTGACTGTTGAAAGGAAAAATTATAATATTGATGGAGTTTTCAATGTGTGTTAATATTCATATGACAACTACAGTATATGGCTGGAGTTCTGTATTTTACATCAGGTACAACAATATTAATTTGAATTAGATTGTGAACAGTTAAATATTTATATTGTAAGTACCAGAGAAACTCCTACAAGCTGTACAAAGAGATAGCCAGAAAGCCAATAGATAAACTATAATGGAATTTAAAACTATTTAAATAACCTGATAGAGTCCAGAAGAATTAAAAGAAACAGGAGACAAACAGAAAACATAGTAAAATGGCAGGGTTAAAAATAAATATTATTTCCATATATGCATTTTGTTGGACATTATACATATAAGTTCCCCCTTACCCTCTTATGCGTTTCCTTCCTCCATCCCACCCCCCCACCACCACCAAAGACTTCGCTTCCATTTGCTACAGATGCAAGGCTGGTTCAACATACGGAAATCAATTAATATAATCCAACATATCAAGAAACTGGCAAACAAAAACCACATGATCATCTGAATTGATGCTGAAAAGGGCTTCAACAAAGTACAACACCTTTTCATGATAAAAATCCAAATATTATTTATCAATTACATTAAATGTAAAAAAATACTTCACACTCATTAGGATGGCTGCTATTTTACCTCTCCTATCTGCTCCTCTGGGCTGGGATTTAGCTCAGTGGGTAGAGCGCTGCACTGCAGGCTCTGAGGCCCCAAGTTCAATTCCCAGCACCGCAAAAATGGGAGAAGGGCCTGGCAATCCACTCCCAAGGCAATCCTGAAGCACTCAGCCATTGAAAACCCTGTGAGGGTCGCTATGAGTCGGATACCGACTCGACGGCACCTAACAACAACAACAATCTGCTCCTCTCTTCAAAAAAAAAATCCTAGAAAATAACAAGTGTCAGTCAGGTTGTAGAGAAATTAGAATCTTGTGTACTGTTGGTGGGAAAATAAAATGGTGCTGCTAAGGAAAACAGTATGGTAATTCCTTAAAAATTAAAAAATGGAACTACCATGGTATTCAGTAACTCATATATATATATATATATATATATATATATATATCTGAATACCATGGTATTCAGTAACACACATATATATATATATATATATATATATATATATATATATATATATATATATATATTAGTTAGGTGCCATTGAGTTGTTGTCCGACTCATAGCACAACAGGTGAAACACTATTGTGTGCTTCTCTGCTATTCATAAGGTTTTCAATGGCAGGTTGATTTTTGGGAGTGGGTTGCGGGGTCCTTTTCCCAAGCCTATACAGTATCTGGGCTGGGATTTAGCTCAGTTGGTAGAGCGCTGCACTGCAGTATCTGAGGACCCAAGTTCAATTCCCAGCACTGCAAAAATGGGAGAAGGGCCTGGCAATCCACTCCCCAGGCAATCCCGAAACAGCCAGCCATTGAAAACCCTATGAGGGTCGCTATGAGTCGGATACCGACTCAACGGCACCTAAGAACAACAAAATACAGTATCTGGCGTTCCCAGGTGGTCTCCCATCCAAGGACTAACCAGGCCCAACCCTGCTTAGCATCTGAGATCTGACAGGATTGGACACCACAGAGCTATGGCTGCAGCCACATGTGTGCATGCGCGCACATACACACACATACACACACACACACACAAAAGAAATAAAGCCAGAGACTTGAAGAGATATTTGTAGTATTATCTGCAATAGCCAAAAGATAGAAGCAATCCAAATGTCCACTGAAGGATGAATGCACAAAATTCATTGAGCCTTAAAAAGGAAGGAAATTCTGATAGGTGCTACAATATGGATGATCCTTGAGGATACTATGCTGAGTGAAAATAAATCAGACACAAAAGGACAAAATACCATGTGATTCCACTTATGAGATACTCAACTTCAGGGCTAGCATGGTAGTGCATGCCTATAAATCTCAGCATCTGGAAGGCTGAGGCAGGATCTCACAAGTTTGAGATCAGCCTTGGTTATGCAGCTAGACTCTGTCTAAAAATAACATAACATAACATAACATAACATAACATAACATGAACAGCCAAATTCTTAGAGACAGAAAGTAGAAAGGTGACCACTAGGCAGGTGCAGGAAGAGAGTGGGAAGTTATAATTTGATGCCTAGAGTTTCATGTTTGCAAGATGAAAAAAGGTCTGGACATGGGTGGTAATTTAGCTCAGTTGGTAGAGCGCTGCACTGCAGTCTCTGAGGTCCCGAGTTCAATTCCCAGCACCGCAAAAATGGGAGAAGGATCTGGCAATCCACTCCCAAGGCAATCCCAAAACAGTCAGCCATTGAAAATCCTGTGAGGGTCGCTATGAGTCAGATACCGACTCGATGGCACCTAACAACAACAACAACAACATGGGTGGTACAATGTAAATGTACTTAACAACAATGAACTATATCATACATTCTCAAATCTAATCCACAACCTTTCAACATTTTTAGAGGGTTACAAAATAAGATACAACTATAAATCTACTCCGCATGTGATTCTACTCTGCATCTGATTTTGTAGCTCTCCAAAGCTGTTGAAGGGGCTGGGATTTAGCTCAGTTGGGAGAGTGCTGCTCTGCAGTCTCTGAGGTCCCTGTTTCGATTCCCAGCACTGCAAAATTGGGAGAAGGACATTGCAATCCACTCCTGAGGCAATCCTGAAATAATCACCCAAAGAAAACCCTATGAGGGTCCCTGTGAGTCAGAAACAACTCGATGGCACCTAACAAAGCTGTTGAAAGGATATGGATTTAGATTTGAGAATATATAATATATACTTAAAAATGGTTAAGAAGGTAAATTTTATGCTATGTGAATTTTCCTACAATAATATTATGTATTTCCTACAATACATTATCTACATAATGTATTAAAAATACATTAAATGTACATTATCTAAACACACTGATTAAGAAACAATGTTAGGCTAGATTTTTTAAAAACAAAAAACTTCAACTGTAACTATAAATTATAAATTTTAATATAATAATACAAATTAAAAGTAAAATGATGAGGACTATTAAGAGTATGACAAGATAATCCACTCAAATATGAGAAAATACTTGCAAAACACTTATCTGATAAATGACTAGTAACCAAAACATACAAACCCTTAAAACTCAACAAGTAAATCTCCAGTTAAACAACAGAGGAAAGATCTAAACAGATACTTCATCTTTACAGATAGCAAATGCATATATGAAAAGATGTTCAACATCACGTCATTAGGGAATTTTAAATTAAAACAACAATGAGATACCACACTATTAGGATGGTTCAAGACCCAAAACACAGACAACACCAAATGCTGGTCAGAATGTGGAACAGGAACTCTTTCATTGTTGGTGGGAATGCAAAATGGTACAGCGACTTCGGAAGACAGTTTGGCAGCTTCTTACAAAGTTAAACATACCCTTTCCATGTAATTCAGCAACCACAATACTTGGTATTTACCAAATGAGTTGAAAACATAACTACCAAAAACCTGCACATAAATATTTATAATAATTTTATTCATAACTGCCAAAATTTGGAAGCAACCAAGATGCACTTCAATAGGTGAATGGATAACAGAACGGGATATCCATACAGAGGGATATTACTCAACACTAAAAGGAAATGAGCTGTCAAGCCAGCAAAAGGCCTTAAATGTATATTCCTAAGTGAAAGAAGCCAATCAGAAAAGACTACATATTTATATTATTCTAATTTCACCACGTGGGCTGGGATTTAGCTCAGTTGGTAGAGCGCTGCGCTGCAGTCTCTGAGGTCCCAAGTTCAATTCCCAGCACCACAAAAATGGGAGAAGGACCTGGTAATCCACTCCCAAGTCAATCCCGAAACAATCAGCCATTGAAAACCCTGTGAGGGTCGCTATGAGTCGGATACCGACTCACAGCACCTGACAACAACAACAATTTCACCATGTACCACAAAAACAGGAGAAGGCGGTGGCAATCCACTCCCAAAGCAATCTGAAATGACCAGCCATTGAAAACCCTATAAGGGTCACTATAATTTGGACCCAAATCGATGGCACCTAACAACAACAACAAACAACAAGTTCACCACATTCTGGAAAAGGAAAATTATGGAGGCAATAAAAACATTCAGTATTTGCCAGTGGAAGGAAGTAAAGAAGGAATGTTGTTGTTGTTGTTAGGTGCCATCGAGTTGGTATCCGACTCATAGTGACCCTCATAGGGTTTTCAATGGCTGTTTCAGGATTGCCTTGGGAGTGGGTTGCCAGGTCCTTCTCCATTTTTGCGGTGCTGGGAATTGAACTCAGGACCTCAGAGACTGCAGCGCAGCACTCTACCAACTGAGTTAAATCCCAGCCCTAAAGAAGGAATAGGTGGGGCACAAAAGATTATTAGGGCAATGAAACTATTTTGAGTGACACTGCAATGATGGATACATGGCATTACACACTCATCAAAGCCCATAGAATGTGCAACACAGTGATACCTAAAGCAAACTTTATTAATATTTATTCATCAATTGTAACAAATGCATAACACAAATAATGTAAGATGTCAATAATATAGGAAATGGAGTTGGGCGCCATGGCCAATACCTGTAATCCCAGTGACTTGGGAGGTGGAGGCAGGAGGATGGCCAAGTTGGAGGCCAGAGGCAGCCTGCACAACTTAATGAGACCCTGTTTCAAAATAAAAAAGGTGCTGGGGTGCAGGCCAGTGGTGGAGTGATTGCCTAGCATGCACAAGGGCTGGTTCAACCTCCAGTACTGCAAAAACCAATACAAATACAATTTAAAAAGTAAGGGAAATAAAGGGCAAGGAGGACATAAAAGGGAACTCTGTACACTCAATTATTCTGTATATTTAAAACTGCTAAAAAGTATTAATTTAAAAATTTATGTAAAGGAGTATAATAGCTCCCTTTTGTATAAAAGAGGGAAAAGAAAATATACATTTTGTTTTGTTTTGTTTTGTTTTTTTTAGCAAAAGTAACACCAGACAGACGAAGAAAAACAAATGAGATTGGTAACCTACAGAAGGAATAGGGCACTGGCACTTCCCCGAATCTAACTTGTTTGCAATAGTTATGATGGCTGTAACTACACAAATGTTTTGCGTACTGAGAAAAAAAAAAATCAACAAGGGTAGGACCTTAAAACTGAACATAACCCAAACCCAGAAGAACTCAACTGAATTTTATTCTAAAAACTTATATCATCAGAGTAAATGTGGGTGAATGAGAGGAATATTAACCAAGTAACTTCTGAATACAGTATTTGGGGTATTGTTGTTCCTGTTGTTACTATTGTTGTTGATTTTTTCAGTGATATGTATTAACTCGTATTTATCTACTTTATATGTATTTTGGGATTCAGAACATAAGTATATGTACTTAATGGCAGCCATATTTCTCCTTCTTGCAGAAGAAAATTACATATGTTGAGTGACATTTATGGGAAGTCATGGTTTTGGACTGAGCCCCTTGCACTAGCCTCACAGACCAGACCAAGCCAGAATAGAGTCACTTGTGCTTAGTGCCAGGTAATTTAACCTAACTATGAAAAGACCAATTAAATTTTTTTAAATATAAAGTTAAGAAAAATAGGAGATTCACAGCAACAAATCAGAAGGGTCCCTGTTCAGCATGATAAATCTCCTCTCTTTTAACCCTATAAAGAAGGTAACCTGAACTAACCTGATGTTAACCAATCTGTTTTGTTCTGTTTTAGCTTTTCTTCAGTCCTTTTTCTCCCTGCAGAGCCCACCTCTTCTGCTCACTTTATCAGAACACCCATTCTACTTAGTAGAATGAAATGTTGCTCATTTCTAAAACCACTGCTTAAAAAAAATACAGTTAGATTTTTAAACAAATTTGTTGAAATTTTGACTTTTGAAACAGAAATGGAAAGATGAATGAATAGGTAAACAAAAGTATACCATCCAAATACTTATTTTAAAAAAAGACTGAAGCAGCTATATTAAAAATGACAAAGTAGACATCTGAATAGTACAATTACTGGAGATAAAGAGGAGTATTACATAATGCTAAAAGGTTCAATTCATCAAGAACAAATAATACTAAATGTGATGCAACTAACAATAGAGCTTTAAGATATATGAAGCAAAGCCAAATAGAACTGAAAGGAGAAACCGACAAATCCACAAGTACACTTGGATGGTTCAACACTCCTCTCTTAGTAATTGATATGAGTAGACAGAAAATCAGCAAAGATAGAAAAGACCTGAACAACATGATCAATGTGCCCTAACTTAGCTGACACTTAGAGAACACTCCACCTAGTAACAACAGAATGCACATTTTTTTCAGGTGCTTATAAAATATTCACCAAGACAGATCTTATTCTAGGCAACAAACCAGAATAAATTTAAAGCAACCAAAATCATGTGGAGTGTATTCTTTGGGCCATAACAGAACTAAATTAGAAGTTAATCACACAAAATCTGGGAAATCTCAAATATATGAAAATTAAACAATGTACACCTAAATAATTCAGGAGTCAAGTCTTAAGGGAAAGGAGAGAACATTTTGAACAGAAATGAAAAGGATGCAGCTAAAACAGTGCTTAGATAGAAAATTTTAACATTAAACGTTCACATCAGAAAAGAAAGGTCTCAAACAAATAATTTTTCAGCTTAAGAAACTAACTACAAAGCAGAAGGAAAAGTATGTAAGAGTAGCAATCAGAAAACTGAAAAAAGAAAAAAATCTATGAAACCAAAAACCAGTTTTTTGATAAGATGAATAAAAAGAGATTAAGAAACAAAAAGAAAAGATAGAAATTGTCATCTGGAACAGAGAGGATATCACCATAGATGTAATAGTGATCAAAAAGATGACTAGAGTCACATCAAAAGGACTCAGGCCACTTGAAAAGATTCCCATAGGCCAGAAATGTGACTTAAAGCACCAATTATAATAGCAATGCATTGAAACACATCAAATACATTTATATCTACAAATTCACAGTGATATCAAGAAAACTAATTTATCACCTTTGGATTGACTGAGAGATAATTCATTATTTTAAAAATTCAGAATAAGGTGAAGAATAAAGCATTAATCCTACCTTTCCTCTATAACTTCAACAATAGATAGCAGACAAAGAAGTGCTTTTCTTTGTGGTTTTCCACTGATGAGTGGATAAAGAGTGATTACATTAGAATTCGGCTGGGATTTAGCTCAGTTGGTAGAGTTCCACTCTGCAGTATCTGAGGTCCCAGGTTGATTCCCAGCACCACAAAAATGGGAGAAGGGGGCCGGGCGGTGGCGCATGCCTGTAATCCCACCAGCTCGGGAGGCGGAGGTGGGAGGATCGCAAGTTCGAGACCAGAGGCAGTCTGTGTAATTTAGTGAGACCCTGTCTCAAAACATTAAAAAAAAAAAAATGAGCTGGGGGTGCAGCTCAATGGTCCAGCACTTGCAGCGCATGCAGGCGCAAGACCCTGGGTTCAACCCCTAGTACCACCAAAAAAAATAAAATAAAAAAGTAAAAGAAAAAAGAAAAGAAAAGAAAAAAAGGGAGAAGGACGTGGCAATCCACTCCCGAGGCAATCTTGAAACAATCAGCCATTGAAAACCCTATAAGGGTCACTATGAATCAGACATGACTCAATAGCACCTAACAACATTAGAATTAACTTTTCAAACTCTACTCCAGTAAGGTATCTAGGCATATGGAATCAATCACTACTGACATCATAATAAGAATAACCAGACATTATGTGCCTAATAGGAGAACACACTACCACTTATGAAGCAGTGTTGCAAAAGAAAAAATAAAGCCCAAATTTGTCTCTAGATCAGTGCTGTCCAACAGAATGCAAGCCACATATATATACCTTAGTGTGTGTGTGTGTGTGTGTGTGTGTGTGTGTGTGTGTGTGTCTTTGTATATTCTAGTAACATCATAAAGAATAAAAAAAAGAATAGGGTAAAACTCACTTTTAATAAACTTAATTTAATCTAATATATCCAAAATATTGCCTGCAGCCACACCACCCTGGGGTTGTATCTTGTCTGATTCTAGAAGGAAAGCGGGGTCAGGCCTGGTAAGTACTTAGATGGGAGACATCCTAGGAATACCGGGTGCTGTATGCTTGGGAGAAGGACCTGGCAGCCCACTCCCAAAACAATCAGCCATTGAAAACCCTATGAATAGAAGAGAAGCACTGACAATAGTGCTGGGCACGGCACAGTGTTGGGTAGTGTTTTGTTCTGTTGTACACAGGGTCACCATGAGTTGGACTTGACTCAACGGCACCTAACAACAGCAACACCCAAAATGTTATTTCCAATCTATATAAAAACTGCTGAGACATTACATATTACCTTTTGTAATAAGTCTTCAAAACTAGCATGGATTTTATACTCATAGCATATCTTACATTTTGAATGCTCAGTTGCTACAAGTAGCTAGTGGCTACTATATTGGACAACAAAGCTCCACATTCAAGTACCAATTTATGGAAAATACAGAAGAAAAGTGAACATACTGGATTCACTCTAAGGATTCAAACAGCAAAATTCAGACTTTGGGAATTCAATAGGTCAAAACTTGGTTTCTTCAACAAATTAATGGCAAGGGAAGAGGTGAGGTTTAAAAGACAAAGGAGAGGGGAAAAAAGCAGGGAAAATGTAGTATTTAAACATGGACACAAGTGTTAAAAGTGTAAGAAAAACAAAATAGTCATTACCATAAATGTTACATTTGAGGAGAAAAAGTTCTTTAGCTGGGCATGGTAGTGCTCATCTGTAATCACAACACTAGGAAGGCTGAGGCAGGAGGACTGACATGGGGTCAAGGCCAGCCTGGGCTACACAAGACACTATCTCAACAAAACAAAGGAAAAGGAGGTTTTAATCAGAGTAGAGCACATGGAAAGCTTCTAGATTAGCTAACAATAACCTGGGTAGTGGTTACGTTTTATAATTCATGATTCATCTATATATTTGTTTTAAGCAGTTTTCTAATTGTTATGTGTTATAATGAAGATACGTTCAGCAAATACTTGACAAAAATTTTTGACATTAATAGATATTAATTTCCTAAACTTCACAATACCCTCTCCTATCCCCAAACTTAACACTTCTGTCTATACTCCCAGTTTCTGATCTTCTAGGATTAAAAATCCTTACTTTTACTCAAGATCAACAGTCTCTCTATCCTCTTCTGGAATCCTGACCCACTGATCATTGCTTTTCCCATCTTCAACCTCTCTCCTCCTATTGAAGTGATATATATATGACAGTGGGAAATAACTGGGCTCTTGTGTCAGAAAACCAGGATTCAGATACTGGTTATGCTATTTAATTAGTTGTCTAACCTTCAATAAGTAAGAGTCTGTGATCAACTCTCCTTATTACTAAAAAGAGGAGGATGTTGTTGTTTTTAGGTGCCGTCGAGTCGTGTCTGACTCATAGTGACCCTCATAGGGTTTTCAATGGCTGTTTCAGGATTGCCTTGGGAGTGGGTTGCCGTGTCCTTCTGCCATTTTGTGGTGCTGGGAATCGAACTCGGAACCTCAGAGACTGCAGAGCAGCACTCTACCAACTGAGCTAAATCCCAGCCCACAAAAAGAGGATAATGATATCTAATTGATAGGGTTGATCTGAAGATTAAATAATACACATAAAGATCTTTGAAAAGGGCCTGGAATACAGTTCATTCTCAGTAAATGTTAGCTGTGATCATCATCGCCACCTCTACCAACATCTCTATTCTTCCATTCTGGAAAGCACAAACATGCTCAGTTTTTTTACCTTTAGATCAAAATACTTTCCTCACTCTTGTCTCTTTCTAGTTGTGATCATTCCCTTTTCCCTGTGTCAAAGATTGCCAAATTGCCATATGTTCTGGTAAATTTTTGATATGTATTTTATCACCCCCAGTGGAGCATTTGATACTGTTGTCTATTTTGAACCCAAATTCTCTCCATCTTGAGTTCTATACTTCTCTTGGTTGTTCTTTTAAGGTTAAGCTTTTAAGAAGGTATGATTACCATAAATTCTAAGGCAGCCTCTCACTGCTGTTTAAACATTGCTGTTCCTGTTTGCCATTTTCAAACTCCTTTGAAACTACTGCTTAAGTAATCTGATTCATACTTGTGGTTTGAGCAACCACTTACAGGCAGCTAACTTCAAGGCTTCAGCTCTAAACTCACCCAAGCTTTAGATATCGCATTTATCTAAATGTCTGTTAAACCTAGATGTCAGAATGTCCAATAGTACATTCATTCACACTCTTTTCTTCCTTTCTGTTCATTCTTAGGTAATGCACTATTATCTACCTGATCACCCAACCAGAAACCAAGAGCAATTCCAGCCCCTTCTCTACCCTCACTGTCAATATCCAATCATGGGGTCCTACTGATTTTACCTCTACATGTCTTTAAAAATTTTATCTTTTTTATCATCCCTACTATACCTTCCCTAGTTTGGACCTGCAGCAGCTCTTTCCTGGAACAGAAAAATAGCATATGAAGACTTTTTTAACACTCTAACCCTACTTTCTTCTCCATTTTGTTCTAAAGCAAACTAGAACTGCCCATAGCTGCCTGAACTTATGTTTGCCTGCTTCTTTGTCCTTGTTATACTGCTCCTCTGCCTGGAAAGTTCTTCCCTAATTTTTCACATTTCCTTCATTTTTCAAGATGCTGTAAAGATACCGTACCCATTAGGAAAAAAACTTTCAAAAATGTGTTAAGGTGAGTTAAGTTCCCTTCCTCTAAGCTCCAACAGTACAACTACTCTGTTATCATTGCACCTAATCAAATTTATTTTTAACTGTTTCTAATGCCTTCTTCTACTCATTATTTCTAAGAGCAGAGACTATGTTTTACTTATCTTTCCAACTCCAGTGCCTAGCATGTGCTTGGCATAGGGCAGGGTTTTATGTTGAAAGGAGATATTTTCCATTTCACACATTACTTTGAAATTAATATTGCTACAATTCTATCTTTACCATGTCATCATGCTGTTCAAAAATATTTAAGGATTATCACATAACAAGGTACAAATACCTTTACGTTTATCCTGTATAATAAGACTTCAAGCTACCAGTACAGCTTTATTTTGAACCACATGTCCTTATATCCTAGATGCTAGTCATTCAGTTTTCTAAATTGGCCTTTCAACTTCTCTCCCCCCCTAAACCAAAACAACCCATAAAAATGTTGGCCCTTTAAAATCAATTCTTAGTTACTTAGCAACTCATCAGCAATTAATCCATGATGCTGTATGATATTAAAAGCATTGTTATATTGGACACCTTCATGGCATGGTCATAAACGTCAGCAATAGATGTATAGTAGTGGAAAGGCTTAGATAACTTTTGTTCAACTCAAAAGGTATTATCAATGTAAGAAAAAAAATAAGCTTGTATTTTTCTGCTCTAGCCACCACTTCTCTCCTGTACGATGCAGTCTTCCTTCACTTTCCATGGCTTGAAGAACTGAAGAGAAAATGAGGAGGAAAGTATTAGCTAGTAAAGGATTTCCTTCTAGGCAGCTTTATTTCTGTCAAATTCCTAAACTGAAAAAGTTCTAGACAACCAGAATTCCAGAAAGAGAAATTCTGGTAAGAAAATCAGAGTGTCTTATGACCTTTGGTGTATGGCCTTTTGGACCCCTAAAATGCAATTAAGAGGTCTAAACCATTTGTTTTGTAACAAAAAGTACCATCAAGAAAACAGTGGGCAGAATAGTTGGTATTGATAGCTGGCATTAAGTCAAAAAAAGGAGAAAGCCTGACTCCATCACCTCCAAGTATGGGGGTGACTATTAGTGCAAAATCTCCCAAAGAACACTTTATTTCTAAGTTCTTATATCTACTGGACTAATGGAAGGAAAATCAGGTTAGGAGGGCAAAGGTAGGAGAGAACAAAAGAAGTCCCTACATCCAAAAAGCTCAATATCATTTGTAAACATAATCTAACACTAAGGCATTCCTGCGGAGAGACTTTTATTGTGATAACCAACCAAACTATAGAATTTTAGGCCTAGTTCTTAAAAGAATAAAAAATAATATTAATGCAACCAACATTTACACAACTTTGTGTATCCCCTAGTAGACTATAAAATAATTAAGAACAAAGTATCACCTGTGTATAGTAAATGCTTAGCCCGCTGCCTGGGACCTAACAAACACATGAATGTGGGAGTAAAAAAGAGAATTTATATATTAAAAAAAAAAACACCAGCCAATCTGTAACTTTGCAAGTGTTTGAGTACTGGGACACATGAAATATGTATTTCAAGACTAACCTCTAATCTTACTATTGTTTCCTATGGAAACTAGAACTGGATAAACAAAATTGAACTTTACCTCCAAAGTCTTAAAGTCTCGACTGAGCCTCAAATGCAATTATTAGTTCTTTGTCTAAACATCTGGAGAGTAAAACATATTTCAGAAGTAATTCATTTAATTTTTTTTAAAGCTTTTTGAGACCACCTAGCCTCAGCTAACCTCGAACTCATGATTCTCTTGTCTCACCTTCCTGAGTGGAATTATATATGTGTGGCCCCAACCAGGATCATTTATTTCTATCCAATACATTTTAGATAATATTCAATTGATTTAAAACTATACTTTCTCAACAGAAAAAGTTCTTAACTATAAAATCCTAAGGTGTACTTAAAATCTAAACGGAATGTATAATAAGATTTGGGGGAGGAAACTTAACAAACATCAGTATGTCCTAGATGTAAAACAGATGACAACAGCTGGTAAAGTAGCGGACTACAGTAGCTAGAAAGCTGATCACAATCAAGCTAAAGAAAGCCATGTTTTTCTTATCATCTTTATTCAAGTATTTCACAGCAGTTATATTACAAATTACAGTAAATGTTCAAATTCCAGAATTCAAAATTAAATAATTTACTTTGAACTAATGTAAAATGAAGTCAAATGCAAAACATCAATTTAACACAATTCTAAATTAAACTACGAACCAAAATAGACCATAGTTGATGAAGTCTACTTAATCTACAAAGTAGACACACATGACTGAAACCAAATAGGACTCCCAAAGTCTAAGTAACCAAATGTACAAAATACAAAAGATGCAGGTACAAGCCCAAATTCAAGCTTACAATATGATTACAAATAATAATTATAATAACAATGGCATTCAGCTACGGGACCTGACACTGAAGATACCTATTGAATAGCACCATAGCTGAACCAACTTAATCAAAAGGGAAGAAATTACCACCCCACTCCCTAAAAATAAAATCCAGTAAACCTACAGATACATTGGCATATGAGAAAAATCAAGTCATGAAAGGACGTTAAAACAAAATTAATCACAGGTAAGATTCAAGCTCAAAAACACAATTAACTCCACAGCCATCAGTTTCAACCCTAATGCGGTTCCATCATCTTTAAAAAGCTCCCAGGTTCCCCACAGCTGAGCATGAACTATTGCAGGGCTGGGCTGTGACACATATTTTACTGATCTGAGAGCAAGATTTTACACAGGAGCTTATCATTTATAATGCTCACATAGGAAATAAGAACAGAGGTCAATTTGTACATATTTTTGCCAATGCTATACAGCAAAAATTAAAAACTTTACAGAAAAGTAAACAAAACTGAGTCAACTTGGATAATTTCACAAGCTGCTTTAATCTGTAGAACCACTAGATATCCGTAAAATAAGCAAAATTGTTATATTGTGTTTCTTTTTTTTGGAGGGGGGGAGAGCCAGAAGAGTTGGTATAATTATCAGCTTATTTTCCCCCTCTTAGCATGAGATTGGCTTTCTTTTTAAGACCTAAACTGTTCAAAGTGGCAGTTCCTATATTGAGGTTGCCTCTGATTTCTCTGTCTACATTAAGGATAAACAAAAACAAAAACTTGATCTTTTGGAAGCATTTTTAATGCCATACATAAATTCCCTTGTCATACTCACTGATGGCTCAAACCTTAATTAACTTGTACAAATTTAGTAACCTACTAAGAACATGTGCGTTTTTTTTCCTTTCACAAGTGCTGCTGTTACTTGAACAGAATGCTTTTGAATTAGAGTAACTGGAATAAATATTACAAAAGAAAATAGTGCAGCAAGAACCTGAGACTTGCAAAAAACCCTTTTACCAGAAACTTGCTACAAAAAATCTGCTACATCTTATTTCATCAAATCTTTAAATTCTGTAACAATTTCCATCAAAATACAAAATGCTAATGTATTACACAGTAAAATAGTTTGAACTGGTATGATGGTAATAAATACTAAAGAAAGTGTGAAAATCCTCCCAATAATCAAATTAGAGGCTTCAAATAACCTCCCCTTTAAAATGGTTCATCGTTAATCGCACTTGCCCACCTTAAAAATACAGTGTGTCTACATGGGTAGCATCTTGAATTATATGACTAAATGAATATTATGAAAACTTCATAGACTAGGCATAATAAAGAAAACAAGTGGCATTTTAAAAAAATTGAGCTAGAATTAGAAGGCGGTAAGTGTAAAGGTAAATGCAAAGAAGCACTTGGGATTACTGCAGTAGCCTGGGCCAGAGTGTGCTTTCTGCACACTACAAAATGCCAGAGACAGGGAGACAAGTACCTTAGCTTCAGCATGTAAACGGTGGCAAAGTGATTACAGGACCTCGTAAACACTGCTGGTAACTAAAACACAAAAAGCTGAGGTAGCTCAGTATCTCTGCAGTAGTCCAAGATCATGTGCCCTAATTAAAACCCAAACTACATGTGTTGCATATATTGGAAAGACACACCTGCAGCTAACGGCTATAATAAATGAAGATAGCAAGCCAACTTGTCTGCAAAATTTTCTATATTTTGTTTAAAAATTATTTGATAAAAAAAGTCACTGCACTCCCTTTGCCTCTTTGCAACTGCCTAGACTGTGTCTCCAAATTTGTATAAAGTTTTTGTAAAACTAGTAACTCATAATTAATTTCACGTAAGTACAGTTCACAGAAATCACTTAACAAGATCCAAAATGGGTTCCAATCAAAATGAAAAGTTGTGAAGGCATGAGAAGGGGTTTAAATGCTAATACTGTTATTCAAGGACCATACCAGAGCTCACTTGCAATTATACAGAAAATGAACTTTATGGAGCTTCTGACAAATTCCTCTCTTTTCTGTCCATTTGGCAAGTCCTGGCTTTAAAAACAAAACAATAACAATTTACTATACATGCAAATCATTTTTTTTCTGGTAAACCAAACATAAATATTAAATTGCCTCTGACAAAAGAATGGCCACTATCTATATTCTGGTCATCATTGTCAGCAATATGGAAAAGTGTGTGGGGTTTCTTTGTGGACTGTGTATTACTTGTTGTTTTAGTATATGTTTCTTAAACAGAAACAAACCATACAGGAAAACTTACCGTTTTAGTATATTATGTGGCTTACTGAGTATCTTGATTGAGCATTGAGAACAAGACAGGCATTTAATACCAAAACTGGTTATCTCTTAATGATACAGAGTATCAAAACTTATTTTCAAGGTTGAGACCAAAGAAAACATTCTAATTTATTTGCTACAAAGAAGCCCATCCATTTAGCCTTATCTTTCTCAAATGAATAAAAAGGCACATTAAAGGCAGTTCTAAAGAGCCTAATCTAATTTCACCCAGTTTCTTCAGTTTCCCACCAGAATATACCATAATTAACTCTAAAACAGTTTTCAGTCCATTACCCAGAAGGGGGAATATGATGAAAGGAATAGAAAGAAGAAAAAAAAATCAAATCAAAACAAAACAAAAACAGGTTGTCCACTGTTCAAACAATTCAACAAGGTTAGAACTGCCCCATCCAGTTTCCTCCTGTTTGCTGGTCTGCTCCCTAAGAGAGAATCTCCAAAAGAGAGTGCACAAAAAGAGGAGCAGAGCAAAAGCAGTTTCTGTAGCACCAAAATCTCCAAGCTGTGGGGTTGTATTTTTTATTTGTGGAAAATACAACATGTTTCTGAAGTTCTGTTTGGTTCTTGTAGGCTGGTTGGTTTCAGATACCTGAGACAATAGCACCAAATTCAACAGAGAGAAAGAATGAGTGAGAGAGCACTTTACACCAACGCTCTGCACATAATTGGTGCAATTTGAAATTGAATGGCTCAGAAGACTGCTCTGTCAGGAGCAGATTGGAGAGGATAAACCACGCATCTTGAGAAGTTCATAGGAATGTCTCAAACATATGAACTGTTCTTTCCATCTCCTGTAAGAGAAAGAAGTTCATGTTATCTACTATGAGAAAGGAAATTATTCCTCATTACAGAAGAGTTCACATTAAACTATTTTTTTTCTATTTTCTTTTTTCTTTCTTTCTTTTTTTTTTTGGTGATGCTGGGGGTTGAACCCAGGGCCTCACGCTTGCATGCTTTGCAAGTGCTGTACCACTGAGCTGTACCCTCAGCCCATTTTTTTACTTTCTGAGACAGGGTCTCACTAAATTATGCAGACCGCCTCTGATCTCAAACTTGTGATCCTCCTGCCTCCACCTCCCAAGTCGCTGGGATTACAGGTGTGCACCACCACGCTCAGCTTGAAACTAAACTTTTAACGAATTTGAGATACAAGTTCAAATCTGAATATTTTTCGGATCACAATTCCATAGCTACTCTGTAAAAGCATCTGCCCTAGACAATTCCAAGTATCTCCTATTTTATACATAGGCAAATGAGGATGATGAAGCTACTTTGCACTCAGTGAGAAATTTATTGTGCCAGATATTGTACTACAAGTCACTATAACAGATACATAAGATATATGCTTATACATATATAAACTTATATATGATTTGACTTAATTCCCACAATAATGTTGAAGGCTAAAGATAGGTACTATGAGCTCTATTTTACAAATAAAGAAAATGAGACACAGAAGGGGATAAATAATCTGACAGCTATTAAGTGGCAGAGTCAGAATTTGATTTTGATTTTGTTTTTTTGAGACAAGGTCTCACTAGGTAGTTCAGGCTGGCCTAGAACCATGATCCTCCTGCCTCAGATCCTATCTCAAACAATACAGAACAGCTTATAAAAATGTGGTTATGAAATGATTTACTTGACATCCAAAATATGGTCTAATTTTACTAGTCTAGAATTTGGTCAAGGTGAATGCATTACATTTATTATTCTTTTCTTTTTTTGAAATAGCCAGGCATGAGGTGGCAAGTCCGGAATCCCAGTGACTTGGGAGGTAAAGGCAGGAGGATTGTGAGTTTGAGGCCAGAGGCAGTCTGAGTAATTTAGTGAGATCCTATCTCAACATAAAAATTAGGCTGGAGGTGCAGCCCAGTGGTAGAGTACTTGCAAAGTATGTGTGAGGCCCTTTTGTCTTATTGATAACAGCCTTCTAACAAGTAGGAGGTATTTACCTCATTGTAGTTTTATTTTTCAATTTTTTAATTATTAATGCATAAATTGCACAAACTAATGGAATTCACTGTAATTTTCCAAACATGCTCACATCCTTCATTGACCATGTCCACTACCAGTCTTCTATATATGTCCCTCCTCCTCTCTCTACCTTCTAGCACCGTTCCCAGTCACTAGTAAGCCTTGTTTTACTTTCACATTATCCTTTGTCATTTGCTTGTATTTTTTTTTTTTTTCTGTTTTTGTTTTGTTGTTTTTCTTTTTAAAAAACACTTCCACATATAAGGCAGAATATGTGACAATTGTCTTTCTGTGTCTGGCTTATTTCACTTAACATGATGTCCTCTAACTCCATCTACTTTGCTGCAAACGACGGGATTACAGACTTTAAGGCTGAATACACACACACACACACACACACACACTTTTTTTTTTTTTTTTTTTTTTTTTTTTGCGGTACTAGGGGTTGAACTCAGGGCCTCGCACTTGCATTCTTTGCAAGTGCTGGACCACTGAGCTGCACCCCCAGCCCTTTTTTTTTCTCTTTACTTTTTGAGACAGGGTCTCACTAAATTACGCAGACTTCCTCTGGTCTCGAACTTGCGATCCTCCTGGCTCCGCCTCCCAAACTGATGGGATTACAGGCGTGTGCCACCACACCCGGCCACACACAAATTTTCTTTATCCATTCATCTGTTGATGGGGGCCTAGGCCAATTCCATATTTTAGCTATTGTGAATTGTTGTTGTTGTTCTTGAATAGTACCACAGTAAACAGTAGCATGCACGTCTATCTTTTATATACTGACTTCACTTCCTTTGGATGTATACCCAACAGTAGTGTAGTTGGATCATGTGGTGGTTCTATATTTAGTATTTTGAGGAATCTCCATACTATTTCCCATAGTGGCTGAAAATATTCTCACCAAAAGAGCAAAATGGTTCCATTTCCTCCACATCATCACTAGCATTTGTAAGTTTTTGAGGTTTTTTTTTTCTTTTGAGAATAGCCATTCTAATAACCTCAGTGAGATGGCATCTCACTGTAGTATTGAGTACTTTTTTCATATATTTGTTGGCCATCTGTATTTCTTTTGACAAGTACCTGTTCTTCAGATCATCTGCCCATTATTATTATTATTTTGTGTATGTGTGTGTGGTCCTGGGGGTTGAACCCAGGGCCTCGCACTTGTGTGCTTTACAAGTACTATACCACTGAGATGTGCCCCCAGGCCATTTTTTTTACTTTTTGAGACAAGGTCTCCCTAAATTATGCAGACAGCCTCTGGTCTTGAACTTGCAATCCTCCTGCCTCTGTTTCTTGAGTCACTGGGATTATAGGCATGTGCCACCATGCCCTGCCCCCATTATTTTAATTGGATTACGTGGTATGCTACTGTTATTAAGTTTTTTGAGTTCTTTATATATTCTGGACATTAATCTTGTCTGATGAAGGGCTAGTAAATACTTTATCTCATTCTGTGGGTTGTCTCTTCACTATATTGACTGTTCCACTCACTGTACAAAAAGGTTTTCAGTTTGATGTAACTGTCCTAATTGTCAATTTTTTGCTTTTGTTTCCTGAGCTTTCAGAATACTACCCAAAAATCATTGCCTGTACCAACACGTATTAAGTGTTTTCCTTTTGTCCCAGAATTTCAGGTCTTTCATTAAGGTGCTTGATTCATTCTAAGTTGATTTTTGTACAGGGCGAGAGATACAGGTTAAGCTTCAATCTTCTACGTGTTCATCCAGTTTTGCCAGCACCCTTTGTTAAAGAACCTACCCTTTCTCTATGGTATATTTTTGGTACTTCTGTCAAAAATGAGTTGGCTGTAGTTGTGAGGACTTATTTCTGGGTTCTCTGTTCGTCCCATTGGTCTATGTGTGTGTTTTTCTGCCAATACCATGCTGTTTTGGTTACTACGGTGTTGTAGAATATTTTGAAATCAGGTATTTTTGTGCCTCTAGCCGTGCTATTTCAAGATTACTTTGGCTAGTTAGGGTCTTTTGTGCTTCCGTATGAATTTTAGAATTGCTTCTAGTTCTCTGAAGAATATCATACCCGTAGATTGCTTTGAGTAGTATGGACATTTTAATAACATTAATTCTTCCAATCCAAACATAGCAGGTCTTTCTTTCCAGTATCTTCTTCAATTTCTTTCATTAGTGTTTTGCAATTGTAGATATTCTTCATTTAATATTTGTCCAGGTTCCATTTGCCTGGAATATCATTTTCTATCCTTTCAATTTCAGTCTCTGTGTGTCCTTACTGGTGAGGTGAGTTTTTTTGTAGGCAGCATATTGTTGAGCCTTGTTTTTTAATCCATTTAGTCTGTATCTTTTAACTGGAGAATTAATACCATTTACATTCAGAATTATTAAAGGTATGGATTTATGCCTGTCAGTTTGTTGATTTTCTTCTATTTGTTTTGAATATTTGTTCAAATCTTGTTTTCTCATTCATCTTTGTTGTTTGATGGCATACTGTATTGATAACGTTTCATTCTTTTCTATTTCTCATTTGTGTATCTACCCTTCTACTAGGATTTATATGTTCACATGCTGTCATGACGGCATTTATCTTCTATTTCTGGGTGTGAGACTCTATTAAGCATCTTTGTAAGGCTGGTTGAGTGGTCGTGAATCCCTTTGTTTTTGCTTATCTTAGAAGGTAATTTCTCTGATTCTGAAGGATAACCTTGGTGGGTATAGTAATCTTGGTTGGCAGTTATTTTCTTTTGGAACTTCCAATACATGATTCAATGCCTTCCTGTCCTATAGGGTTTCTGTAGCACAATCTTCTGTTAGTCTTCTAATGGGTTGCCATTAGATGTAACTTAGCATTCTTCTCTTGCAGATTTTAAAATTCTCTGTCCTATACCTTAGACAGTTTGAGTATAAAACTTTTCTAGTCATGTCTACTTGGTGTTCTATAGGTCTCCTGTACCTGGTGTCCATGTCTTTTCCAAAATTAGGGAAATTTTTTTGCTATTATTTCATTGAATGGATTTTCTACACCCTTAACTTTTATTTCTTACTCTTTGAGTTTGCCACTGATGTGGACAGTTGATCTTTTAATGGCTTCCCAAAGATCTCATACTCTTTATTCTTTTTAAAAAATTTATTATTTGTCTAAACGTGATATTTCAAAAGACTTGTCTTTAAGCTCTGATATTCGTTCTTCTGCTTAATCTGTTGTTGAGGTTTTCATCTGAATTTTTAAATCTTAATCAATGCTTCCTTTCTAAGATTTCTAATTGTTTCTTTATCAAAATCAATCGTTCTCCTTCTCCCTCTCTCTCTTCTCATTTCTAATTTCATATCCTGCACTGTTTTCCTAATTTGAGTTTACTGTTCATCTGCATTTATTCTCTTGGATCTCATTGAGTTTTTTTTTTTTTTTTTTTTTTTTAATCTTTCTTTTGAATTCCCTGTCAGGCATATCATCCCCTTTGATATCTCTGGAATTTGTTCCTAGAGAGTAATGATCTATAGAGAGTATCACATTACTTTGTTTTTCTCATATTTCTTTTGTCTTTATGTTGAAATTTGTCCACTTGGTGAACCAGATATCTCTACTACTTTTATGGGACACCCTTCTTAGAAAATGGCTTTCTACTGGAGATGTGTTTTGGTATATTAGTTTACTACGCAATGTTTAGTTTATTTCCACAGTGAAAAATCCCTATAGTTTCTCTGGCTACAGTTGATGAGTCTTGGCACAGCACATACTATATTGGAGTTACAGAGCCCTGTTGGCTGCAGGTTGTGCAAGTGTGAGGACACTCAAGCAGTTCAGGTAGATGTGGTGTAGACAGCACAGAATATGGTGTTACACCATGTGTGGTTACTCCCAAAATGGGAGTGGTAACCCCTGGAGTTTCCCCAGGCTCTTAAATTAGAAAGGATTCTCCAGAGAAACACAATATACATATACAGAGGTAGATGTGTGTGTGTGTGTGTGTGTGTGTGTGTGTGTGTGTGTGCACGTGTGTATGTAATTGGCTTACATGACAGGGGGCATGGTAGTTCACAATGGCTGCCTACATTGGAGAGAGCCTGCCAGCCAGTGAGTCCAAGGAAGTGGAAATTCTAACAGTACCCATCCAACAGTGAGGTCTGGGAGCTCCCTGGAGAGTCTCTGGTGTTGAGTCCACATTGAAAAGCTGCAGAAACTACAGTCTGATGTCTGTGGGCAACAGCATATGCTCCACTACAAAAGAGTCCAGTCTGCACTTCTGGCTAGTTTCTTTTCTTCCTAATTACCCCCATCTGAGACCCCTGCCCACTGGTTTGCACCAGTCACATTCAAGGTAGGTCTTTCTCCTTTAGTTTCTGTCCAATCTGTCAATCCTCCCTGAAATACCCCTCACCTCCAATGCATCCAGAGGTGTACTTTACTAATCCTAAGCATCTCTCAATATATTCAAGTTAACAGTGAAGACTAACCATCACAGCTCTGTTATTACACTAGGTAATGTAGTGGCTGCTCCAGTAGTGGCTGCTCCAGTAGTGGTAAGGAGCCTGAAGAACCTGTCCTCTGATTAGAAATTGGTGTGGGTCTATATGCTTATCATGGAAAGACGAGGATAGGAATCACAGCACCTCTTCTGTGGTACTCACACCCAGTCTTGTCAGCAATGAATGATCAGACATGGTACAAGGGTGTCCAATGAAAGGGACTTGTGCAGGCATGGTGACAGCAAAAGTTGTTCTCTCTGCTGCTGCTGCTGTGGAGGTGCCTGTCCAGGAATGGAATCTCAGACCTCCTAACTTTGCATGACTGAGTACAGGGAGACAGCCTGAGGCTTTGCTCCCTCACCAATGACTGAAAAGAGGATTACAGCTGGTGCCAGGCAAAAATTCCTCTCAGCAGAGGAACCCAAAGGAAAAGAGCAAGAGTAGAATGTAGTTGGCACCAGGTAAAGTTTCTCTCCAGATCTTAGGCTCTGTGCATTGAGGGACAAGTAACAGTCAGAGCCAGGATAGTGTTGTCTGAGACTGTCCCAGCATGATTCTATGCACAGGAGGACAGTAGAATCACACAGCTCTTTCTCCACCTTCTTAGTGATAGGAACCTA
Source organism: Pedetes capensis (assembly GCA_007922755.1). Taxonomy (NCBI): domain Eukaryota; kingdom Metazoa; phylum Chordata; class Mammalia; order Rodentia; family Pedetidae; genus Pedetes; species Pedetes capensis. Next base: position 432,004 of record VMDO01000108.1, read on the forward strand.
TGATGGTGCGGGGAGAAGGGTGACAGGAGTCACACAGGCAACTGCTCTCGGTCCTGGCACCCACACGTGCCGCTGGTGTCAGAGGACAGGCTCCCCACGCCCCTCCACATCACAACCCGTTCCCCACTAGCAGCACTCTCAGTGGTTTTGTGTCAGGGTCACTCTACTGAGCCAAATCCAACTTGTGAGACAACCATTTGCTGAGCCAGTTTAGGGAATATCTGGTGTCTTAGAAATGGGAATATACATGGGTTTCTGACCCCTGGAGCAGTTCAAATTTAGATATTAGGTCACTTCTCAAGATGGCACTCACTACAGAACTCTGGGGGATTCCCGGAAGATGAGATGAATTACTTTTCCAAAGCCAGACTACTGTGCAGATTTCAGGCTTCTCATCTATTTAGCTATAAGCCTGTAAGGGCTAGAAAATGATTCAATACTCAGGACTGCAGTATCTGCACTAACAACAGAGTTTGCTGTGACTCTCTTTCGCCTTTCCCCCTGCAGAGAGGAGACTCCTCCTCTCCAGGCTATGGAGCCAGGGCCACAGGTGATGGGATATTTTGTTTTCCTTGCTATGTTGCTGTCTCAGATCTATAGATTTTTATAAGATTTCTGGTTTTTTACTATCGAATTCCAGTGTTCTTTCATGGTCACTCATCTCAATATGCAGCTATATACACCTGTTGGTTTGGTTCTTCTGTGTGGAGGAGCAGGTGAATGCGGGGTATCCCTAATCAGATATCTTCCCCTCCAAAATAATTTAAAATGCTATCTTGCTTTGATTCAAATCTGACGCTCCTTATTACAAATAAAAAGTAGCCATATCTTCTGTGTATAAATGTTTAATATCTTTAATATTAGAAATGTGCCTTGAGAAAAGAGATTTTATCATGCTTTGCATCCAAAACACCTAGCACAGTATCTGGCACTGTGGGTACTCAATAAATATTTCATACCTAGACTACCAGATAAACTAGCAAGAAAATGAACAAAGAGAGTCTAAGTTCCTTAGCCATTCAGTGAGTACATATGGGGTTATATTTGCTCAGATAACCTCAAAAAGTAGAACTATAGCTTAATGAAGTAAATTATATGAAAGGAGATGGAGGTTCTTTTGTGAGGAAGAACTTCCCTCTAGCCCAGAATTATCTAGAAAAGGAATGATTCATTTCCAAAAGTATCTAAGCAGAAGCACTGTTCCATATAACTATTTTATAAGACTAGATTTGATTTAGTAAGATCACTTTTAAGTTCTTTCCCAACCACTGGTCCTCCTACCTCCTTTAGATCAGCAATGAAAGGGATTGCAGAGCCAGGACACATCCAACAGCCCCAAGTGATATGCTCAGTGTGTAACAAACAAGGGAGGAGAGAACTGTGACATTATTCTGTGTATTCACCTACTTAAAACCATGGATGTATTTTTGTTTTTTCATAAATAAGGAACCTGATTACTTGTTTCTTAAGATAAAATGGTACAGGAAGGCTTTATTCGTCAAACTAATGATAATTCCTCTAATCTTAACTCTATTTTTTTTCCCCTGGGGATCAAACCCAGGACCTCACACAGGCTAGGTAAGCACTTTACCACTGCCTTACAGCCCTTACCTCTAACTCTACTCTTTTGTTCTCAACCCCAGTATTGGAGGCTTGAACCCTGGGCTTCACACATACCAGGCAAGTGTTCTCTGCCACTGAGCTGGAGCCACAACCCCTTTTTAATGTTTTTATTTTAAGACAGGGGCTAAGTTGTGTGGGCTACCTCTTGCTTCATACTTTTGATCCTCTTGCCTCAGTCTCCCATGTTATTAGGATTATAGGCCTGTGCCATGATCCAGCTTTTTTTTTTTTTTTTTTTTTTTTTTTTGCGGTACTGGGTTTTGAACTCAGGGCCTTGCACTTGCACGCTTTACAAGGGCTGGACCACTGAGCTGCTTCCTCAGCCCATTTTTTCACTTTTTGAGACAGGGTCTCGCTAAGTTGTGCAGACTGCCTCTGGTCTCAAACTTGCGATCCTTCTGCCTCCGCCTCCACAGCCACAGGGATTACAGGCGTGCACCACTGTGCCCGGCTACCCAGCAATTATTCTAATTTTAAATCTTTAAAACATTCTTCGCAGTTACTTGTTCAGAAATAGTAGACTTAGGCAAACTAATGTCTTATTTTCTCTTTAGGACAAATAAAAATACATATTTGTTTATTCTACAGATAAAAAATGGACTCACCTCTATAAGTTGTGATTTGTCGTAATCTTTACGATGACGATAGATGCACTGACTAAGAAGAGAATATAATCTCTCAAGCTGATCAACTGCCAAATCGTTGCTTTTATCTACCAACAAATCAAGCAATTTCTAATAAAAAAATAGAAAAAATAATAAGATACAGTTTGACTTCACTGGTCAAACTGAAACAGTTATATTCACATGGATAGGCATTTAGCTCAGTTGATAGAGTGCTACTCCACACTCCCTTGAGGACCCAGGTTCAATCCCCAGCACAACAAAAATGGGAGAAGGATGTGGCAATTCACTCCTGAAGCAGTCTCAAAACAATCACCCATTGAAAACCGTATAAGGGTCACTGTGAGTCAGACCTGACTCGAGGGCACCTAACAACAACTACAACAAGGCAATAGGCACCATATGGTATAAAAGTGACACGTGAGGTTAGAAGATTCTAGAGTTTAGTTTATTACCAAGACTACTTCAGTACTTTCAACCCCTCAAAGCACATATAACCCTTCTTTGGTACAATCCCTGACGGAGTTATATCCCTAGGTTTAGTCAGGAGATTTCCAAATAGTTTTACTCAATTGCCTACAAATATTCAAATGTCCCTCCATTTATTTAAAACTGAGAATAGCTATGCTTACCTTTAATCTCTCATGATCAACTATCAGGGGTGGCACAGGCTCAGATGGCTCTTCTGGAACCAGTTCCAGGTTTGTTGTTTTTGCCTGCTCTAAAATTAATTTACGATATTTCTTTACTTTAGAAGCACCTACAATTGAGGAAAAAAATGTACTGCAGCCAGTAAAAGTTAAGGAAAGTCAGTATCAAACAGCTATAAATTCTTCTACTCACCACAAATCCATTTTGGATAAAGAAGAGTGTATTCTTTAAGTGATAAATTTTTTTTTCTGTCAGAATAAGTAACCTAGACCTTGCCTCAAAATAAAAAAAAATATTAAAAAGGGGGTGCAGCTCAGTGGTATAGTACTTGCCTAGTACGCATGAAGCCCTGGGTTCAACCTCTTAGTATTGAAAAAAAAAAAAAGAAAGAAAGAAAGAAAGAAAAAAAAAAGAAGCAATCCAAATTAAAGAGAACTAACTAAACCACAACTATGAAGGCCAAACCATACGAGAATATCATCTAATAAAAAATATATCCACTAAAAGGAAGATGAAAGCAACCTTGCTCAGATAACCTTAAAAAGTAGAACTGTAGCTTAATGAGGTAAATCATATGAAAGGAGATGGAAGTTCTTTTGGCCCAGAGAAGGAATGATTCATTTTCAAAAGTATCTAAGCACTAACTTATATGTACATAGCTTTCACTTTCTTTATGGTAGTTATCATTTTAAAATTTAGAGCTTTCAGAACTGGAAGAAGTAAAGCAACCTACACAAGCAGATACTGACATAAAGTGGGGATAGTCTTTCTACACATTTGCCTTCCAACCTAAAACATTTTCCTCAGCATTCTCTGAAATTTCTTATTTTCCTACTACACTTCCTAAAATTCTATGAGATCCTGCTCTGGGTTATAACTATTTTTATTAAAAATATAAACCCATTCCAAGTATAATAGGGATAATATTCTTTTCTATCTTGGAGTGAATTCAGTACAATCTAATTATTTTCCTCCTACTATCTTGCTGAGATCAAAATAACCTAGAAATTTGAGGATGAGCATAATTTCATAGTATTAGGCACTCTGAGGGGTAGAAAGTGTAGGTAGATCATAGAACCCTATACTCCCAAAGCAGAACTACTCTAAGAGGATGATGGCGGAGAAGGGACATAAAGACAAACTTGGAGGGCTAGGAGTGTAACTCAGCGATAGAGCACTTGCCTAGTATGTGCAAGGTCCTGAGTTCAACTCCCTAGCACTGCACGGAATGGGAAAAAAAGACAAACTTGGGCTGCTTCAGAAATTCATATGGGACCTGGTCCATGTCAGGGACATTAAGGAAAACATTCTTGATCTTGTATTCGTCCTTTCATTGTTAAATCTTTAAACCCTTCTTCTTATCAAGGACTCATCTATAAATAAACAGTAAAAGAACTGAACTGCTGCCTTCAAAAACACATGTGATGATATATCCAAGAAATTTTATATTTCTGGCAGTCTTTAAAATGAAAACCTCAATATTCATTTAACAGAATCCAGGAGTTTTGTTAAAGCCATGCTGATCCTCATTTCTATATCCATGAACTTCTAGAGTTCTGAGAACTCAGATTCAGAACCACTACACTAGGTAATATTGCCCTGACAACTCCAAATGAAAACTTCAGGTCACATTTTTATCCCACAAATATCCTTAAAGCTTTTAGATTAAATGTAATATTAATTTAAGCCTTTTCTGCAAACTTACTGAAACTCCATAGTAACATAGCATTAAAATGAACTCCCCTCCCCATACATATTCTGCCTCATACCATAAATTTCTCTCTTTTTCCCCTCTGTCCAATTTATTACTTAACCATTGCTTTAACACTTTTTTTTGAGTTTTCTATATGATAGCCCAGAATCAATTCTATTCATAAAACTACTTTCTATTATTAAATACTGAGGAAAAATATCTCAATAGGTAACATTTAAGAAAAGCAAATCTCTCTTTACCCACCACTAGAATTCTAAGACTGAACAATACTTTCCTACTCCCTAATTCTATTAGAGGGCTCAGAAAACTGGTAGGAAAAAACTTTTCCTACACACAACCCAAATCCCAGGCGAAAGCTGTGTACTCCCTACAATTCATAGGATATGATACTATTTCAAGATAGTCATATACATATATTTATTAAATTTATTTTTTAAAGCTTACTTTAAGAGGAAGACCTGTTCAGAAGAAAATGTATACTGAATAGAAAGTCACTCACTCCATTCCATTATGGGCTAACAATAACAATGAACAGAGATGAGCTAGAAACTCCTGATTCTGCTTTTCTGTTTCTTCTTAAAAGAATCAGATAGCCATAAGAAGTGAGGAGCAGGCAGAGTACTCTAATTATCTGAGAACAAGGTAATTTGACAGTGAGAATTCTGCATCTTTCCTCCACTCTTGGACTTACAAAGTCGATGGAGCCTCTTAAACTGAACATCCTTCAGATTCAACTAACAATGACTACCTGGAATAAATATACCTTAGCATGTGCCAGTAAACAGGAGAGGCAATTATTATATATGACTTATTGTAATCCCTGCAACAATACCACTCTGAAGTTTAATTTACAAGATGAACCAGGTTTAGCGAGTATAGCTAGCTCAAAGTTGCATGATTAGAATAAAAAGGAATGGTGGTTTTATCTAGGTGTGTATGATACTTTTTTTTTTTTTTTGGTAGTCCTTGGGTGTTGAGCCCTGGGGCTTTGTACATACTTTGCAAGTGCTGCACCCCCCCGCCGTGAGTCAGTGTTTTGCTAAGTTATGCAGACTGCCTCTGGCCTCAAACTCATGGTCCTCTTTGCCTCTGCATCCCAAATTGCTGGGATAACAGGCAGGCATGACCCATGCCTGGCTACTCTTTTTATACTATACTGCTATAATATCCAAGCCTCCTCTGCCCATCCATACCCCTTTCTAATAATTCTTCTGTTGGATTCCGTCTTCTCAACACCTGTGGATTTACTCAGCTTTCAGTTATAAATCCTTTTGTATAGGAGCGATAATCAGATGGGAGGCAAAAGAGTAAGCAGTCAGAAAAGTAATGCATTCTGGACCATAAAACCTCTGAAATTGTCAGCAAAATTTAGTATACATGTATTATATTTTTCTAGGGGAAAGGATGAATAGTTTAACATATTCTCAAAGTGGTATAATTATTCATCAAATATTGCTGCTAGATACCAGATAAAATATGCAATGAACAAGCTCTGGAGTTTAAACCTTCAGAAGATGTCTTAAAACATGAGCTCTACCTTCTTTATCCAGTTCTGTGTCTTTAAACTCCACATCGGGACCAGGTTCTAACTTCTCATTATTGCTACACTCCAGTGTCTCTAGCTTCTCAGGATCATCTCCATGATTTTCATTTGAAGTTTCCGGTTTTTCTTTTGACTGTTCCTCCACGAGAATCTTTTGTTCAATACTAGATTTATCTCCATTAGCAGAGGGAGGAACTACTTCAACCTTGCCGTTCTGACACTCCAGAACTGGTATTCCTTCAAAACTGTCAGTGGAGACTTCACCATTTAGACAGTTGCCTTTAAGGAAAGGCTCTTTTCTAGATGTCTGTTCTGGGTTGAGAGAACTGCTACTGTGGACAAGCAGAGATTCATTTGAACTTTCCTCTTCAGTAGATGCAAAGTTCTCTTTTGTGCCTGCTCCACTGTTTAGCCTCTGTCCTTGGTCCATATCCATGATGTCACATGAAGATTCGTCATTGGTCATAGATAAATCTCCAGTCTCTTCTCCATTTTCCTCATGGCAGTCAGTGCTTACCTCAAACTCTCCATTCTCCAACAATTTCCTGTCCTCCATATGGTTCTCATAGTCTGCAAATTTGGTGTCCTCTTCATCTTTTTTTAAATTATTGACTTTTCTTTTCTTAATGATTCCTTTACCCCATTGGGACCGTCGCCTTGATTTTCTTCGAACCCGAACTATTTTATAAGGAAGAAAGAAAAAGATATGTACAACCTGGAGTACAGTACAGGTTTTATATACACTTATTAAAGAGGACCCAAAGAAAGTAAATCCACACTAGTCCAACATACAAACAAAAACTCTCAGCTCTTGACATCCATGCTGACTAATCTTCACAACTTACAAATAATGAATATGAAGTCATAGATGAATTTTCTGTAAATTAAAAATAAATTAATTTACTTTCTGTAACAGTTTGTTCATCATTAATCTTTTGTACTACCCTAGTTCTACTTCATAGCCACTCGTAATTCCTAACGTCCATGGACCAACCATATAATATATTCATTTAGGGAATGACCATATTACCAGGCTGCCCAGCCACAGCCCTGGATTTCCATCAGGAAGGTAGATGCCTTGCGAGCAAGATCACCCAAGAGATAACTCCTAAACTAGGAAAAGAAATAAATATGTAAGCCAATACAGCATAAGATTAGTTCCAAGTATCCCCACAAAGAAATCTCTTGTCACTTCTCCATCCAGAAAAAAAAAAATCACTTACAGTTTGTATAATCATGAATTGAAGCCCTACAGAAGTTATACAATTTGTTTGGCCAACTGTAGCACCACTTTATTGCAAAGTTACCTGGGAATATGTAGGAAAACCCTGTGCTATCAAGGCAACAAAAACATTAACAAAATATTGAAAATAAATATTTGGTCAGTTATCTGAGTCTGCAGCCTTATCTACCTGCATCCAATCTCATCACATCGTGGAAGCTAAGCAGGGTCGGGTCTGGTTTGTACTTGAATGGAAGACCACCTGTGGATACCAGGTACTGAAGGCTTTTGAGAAGGACCTGCAACCCATTCCCAGAAAACAATCAGCCATCAAAAACTCTATGAATGGCAGAGAAGCACTGACATAGTGCCAGGCATGGTACAATGTCAGAGTATTTTGTACTGTTGTACACAGGGTTGCTATGAGTCAGACCTAACTTGACAGCACCTAACAACAACAACAACAACAGTTATCTGAGAAGAGAGAATTACAAAAGTTGTAGGGACTGTTGTTAGATGATAGAAACTCCATGAGTTCCATGAATAGACAGCAGAGGCTTCATGGTGATAAGATGGACTCAGGAGTGTTTTATTTCATTTTGATCTATCAAAGGTAGTTGATTAGGCAAGTCTACCCCACTGGAACACTTGGACTATTTAATATGAGCTTACAACCTTCCACAGTGTACAATGTGTTCACACATTGCTTTTATCCTCTTTAGACATGCATGATCAAAAAGTACAGTGAGTGTCTAAATTTAAAAATTTATTACTCATCAAAGAGGACTTCCAGAACTGCTTCAGAAAGTGGTAAGAACGATGGGATAACTGTATTCGAAGCCAAGGGGAGCAACAGGAGGAAGATTAATGGCAATGTGTCTTTTATTGTAATACATTTTTTCCTTAAACATTCACCGTATTTTTTGTTCACACCTTGTATAACCATCCCATTAGCTACATAAAAAACTCATCTAGTCCACATTAAAAATGAAAGAAAGACATTCATCTTGCTCAGACTCCAAAAGAAGGAGCTGTTGGGATTTTACCACATAATAAGACATTCCTGACACTATAACATTTCTTACTCTCCAGTCATGTAACCAAAAGTACAAGAGTTCTCGCTCTCAAGTCGTGATGGTGCACCTCCATAATCAACAGCTGCAAAGGAAGAGGCATGAGTATCACAAGCTCAAGGATAACCTTGCCAACACTTTAAAAGCCAGGTGCCATGGAGCATGCCTATAGTCCCAGAGACTTAGGACGCTGAAGCAGGAGGATTATGAGTTTGAGGCCAGAGGCAGAGTGCACAATTTAGCAAGAACCTGTCTCAAAATAAAAAATGGACTGAGACTTCAACTCCTAACTACTGCACAAAAACAAACAACAAAAAAGTTCTCTCTCTCCTTCCTAAGCCAAGGAACTCTATAGAAAAAAGCAGCTGAATTCTGTTCAATCAAGAGCAAGCTCAATTTCTTAACATGTAGCACTATATGCCAAGGCCAGAAGCTCTACTAAAGAAAGTTTACTTCTAAGTCTTTCATTCTGACTAATTATAGAGAAAATGTTCTTACTCTTTGGTCAACAGAAGAGATATTTCCTCCTGCTAATATGATTATTCCTAATGGTTAGCATAATTCACATAAGCTCCATGAGAAAAACCTATTTAGGAACACAATCTTTAGAGTCAATTTTTATTGCATCACTAAGCTTGTTTTCAAAACCACGACCTTAGGAAAGCAATTGTTCCTTTGAGACATTTAGATTTACGATTTCAGTAAGTTAACCTTAAAGATGAACAGTGTGTCACATGTGCCACCTACTGGTAGGAGAAAACAAAATTCTCATTGACTGATATTTTTAATATTCATAGGAACTTCAAACTTTTAAAAGTGAATATTCAATGTGCTTTCATTAGGAGACATTTGCATTAGATGTGGAGAATGTAAAGAATTTCAAAGTTAGAGTGCAGTGTTAGACCATACAGGTCATGATCTAAAACACAACTAAGCCAAATAGCTCTAATGGTTTCATGGTAACTAAAAGCACCAGTGGGCTGGGATTTAGCTCAGTTGGTAGAGCGCCGCTCTGCAGTCTATGAGGTCTGGAGTTCGATTCCCAGCACCACAAAAATGGGAGAAGGATGTGGCAACCCACTCCCAAGGCTGAAAACCCTATGAGGGTCGTTATGAGTCAGACACGACTCGACGGCACACAACAACAACAAAAGCACCAGTAAGTCCTTTCTTAAACTTTCTCTATGTAAATGTCACTTATCCAAAAAGGGCAAGTTTTTAAAAGTGGCCATGGTTTATTCAAATTCAATGCCATTTGTGAAAAAGTATAGTAAGGCCAGCTTTATGGACAGAGCAATATTATCATCTTCATACCAGAAGAACAGCAAGTATCTTCCAAAGCAGGCTATGTTTAGTGAAACAGAAAAACTCTATTAGGAAGATGCTGTGTTTATTAATATTTGTCTTTTAGAAATATTATAGACCATCATGAATGAGTTTTTATGAAGAAAATATAGAATGTTGAATTTTCTCTCTAAACATATCACACAAAACGAGATAGAGAAGACTATTCACATTTCTCAAACTCAGCAAAAACTATTCTCTCAGAAGACTCAACTTCCTACTGCCAAACTAGCCACTTTCATATAATGAAGTCCATTTCTCACTCTAAGAAGAACATCCTGCACAGCATACAAGTGAAGACAGGATGAATTAAAAAGTCTATTGCCTCCACACTGCTACCTCAAAACCAAAGTTTAATACTGCAAATATTCAAATCTGGTTCAGTCATAACAGCAGGAACTGAATATAGAAAATAGCAAATTAGGTTAAATAAATACATTTCTGATTAGCACTTTACCCTATAAGCTCTTCACCTCTGAAAAATGAAAGATTAAAAAGCTGTGGAAAAACAACAGCACTTTGGTTTATGTGCCCAATTCCTAACAAATCTGCATCATTCCCAGTTGTTCCCACTAGTGGATAACATGATCTTGAATACTCACATGCAGAGTTGTGCCAGGCATCCACTGGATTTCTTTGTTTGTGCCGAAATGCCTCTTCAACTCTAGTTTCTGTCTTCCGAGCCCCAGTACTATGAGGATTTATTTGTTCTGCTACAACCGATAAGCCTGCAAGCAGCAGATAAGCAATACCTATTTAAATATTCTCAGCTACATAAATGAACAAAGTTATAAAAAAAAAAGTATGAAATACAAAACTGAGTTTTAAAGTCATTATTTATACTTGGGTAGTTTGTAATTTTGAAGGAAATAATGTTTTTTGTTTTAAGGTAGAAAGAAACTAGATATAAAGTCATAAAAATAAAATACCCAGCAGGTCACGCTTACAGTTAATCCCCAAAGGAGCCCCATTTTTAATCATTTCAACTCACAAAGGGATACAATTCACATTATGACTGTGGGACAATAAAATTTTATATTGTCTAAAAGTCAGATCTCTGCCATCTCTTACAGTGACAACTGGGCCACTAACTTCTATTCTCACAAAGTGTTTTAACCTGATATTTGCTGCCTGTCATGCTACATTGCAATAAGTTTTTGTTTCCTGGCTTTACTTTTCTAAGGGTTAACCATTCCATCTCAATTTTCTATACTAGAATCATTTCTTCCATGTGATCCTCAAATTTGGTGTTTCTCAGTACTCTATAATCTCTCTTCTTCTTACTCTGAGCTACAACTTCTCCTATGAAGCATCATTTATGTTTTCAGTGTTTCATATCTGTATCTTTAGTCAAAAGATCTCTTGCCTATTGGCCCACATTTTCAACCATTTACCTGATATCCCCAAAGAGATAGCATAAAGATAAGTCAAATTAAAGATAATTGGTTTATCTTTCCTCACAAAAAAATGCAACTGTTCATCCTTCTATATTCCCTATCCAGATTGGTGGTAGTGGTATCTACTCAGTCATCAAACCATTAATATTCCCTTCCTACACAGTGCCCTCTACTTATGCATACATGATAACCTTATCTAACTCCCTTCCTACCCATTAATTAAAACGTTGGACTGCTGATGTTGTGATGCACACCTTTGACCCCAGCATGTGGGAAGCCAGAAGATGAGGTTCAAGATTAGCCTGGGGTACATGGTAAATTCTAGGCTAACCTGGACTACAAAGTGAGATCCTGTGTCGGGGTGGTGGTGGATGGATGAGGACTTCAGACTACTCTAACAACATTTTTTTCCCAGTAGGTTTATTGAGAGATACTTTACATAAAAATCACCTGATTTATAAAATTAAATCATTTTTAGTAAATATATAAAGCTGTACAACCACTAATTTGAGGTAATTGTCCCAGGCAACCTAGTATGCTACTTTTTGTCTCCACAGCCTTGTTCTTTCTAGGAATTTCCTATAAAAGAAATTGTACAGTGTAGTCTTTCATGACTGTCTTCTTTTAGCATAAAGATTCTGAAGTTCAACCATGTTATTCTGTGTATCAGTACCTGGTTTCTTTTTATTGCTGAGTAGCATGCCATTGTATGGTTATACTAAGCTCTGCTTATCCATTTACCAATTGATATACATTTGGCTTGTTTCCAGTTTTTGGTTATTATGAAAAATGCTTCTATGAACATTCATGTACAAGTTTTTCTGTGGGTATATATCTTCATTTCTCTTGGATGTAGTCCAAGGAATAAATGATTGGGTCATACTGTAAATCTATGTTTAACTTTTTAGAAACTGCCACAGTGGCTCTAATAGCTTTTAAAATGATCTCTCATTTTCCTACCCTGTCACATGAGCACATGCTATTTCTTGCTGCCAAAGCAATCTAACCAATTCATTCCACTGCTTAAAATCCTCCAGTGACTCTATTGCCTATGACAACAATTCTCAAATTTTAGGGTAAATAAAAACCATATAAATAGTATGTTAAAATGCAGATCTTGCCTTAATATTCTCAAAAAATCTAATTTACTAGGTCTGAGATAATGCAGGTAACAGGCACACACATTTTGGAAAACACCAACTTAGAGGATAATGTCTAAATTCCTTGGTTAGCATGGCAGAGATACATTTAAGTAATTATTGAAAACCTGTTGTATTACCAGACAGTTCTAGGGACTGAAGTAGGCCTATGAGAAAGACATTCACAGCACTTTTATCTTCAAGAAGGAGAAGAGAGATGTCAAGAAAGCAAACATAATGTCAAGTGCTACCACAACCTGTATTAGATTATGTGGTCAGAGAAGGGCTCTCTAAAGAAACAGAAGAAAGGTTTCTTCATAGTTTCAATGTCCTGCACCCCAGCCTACTTCTTGGGCCCTATTTCTCACTGTTTTGCATATCATTAATAATTCCAAACAGTTAATGTCCTGTGCATTTATACATACTATTGCTTGTCATACCTCCTTCTGTCACTGCTTCCTTCCCCTGGTCCTCTAGAAAAAATGCTCTTAAACTCTGATCAAAATACTGGGTTCTCAACCAGGAGGTCTTTCTGTACAGTGACCATGCTTCAACTGGGGCAGATACTGCATTACACATGATTTGTTTACATTTCTCTCTCCTACTAAAGCTCCAGTTCCTCAAAGACATGGTTATACATGTAATGAATAAAGCATAGTTGCCAATTTTGAGTTTCTAGTAACAAAACTGAACACAACCCTCCATAGGGAGGAAAAAGACAGTATTCCTAAAAAATGTTTTGAAAGTATCAGTATTGAATGCAAACTGATGAAAATTAAAAATTTCTTCAGATGTGAAGACACATTTAATATCTAGTTCCTTTAAAAAGAGAAGTTAGTGATCAATAAAGTACTTCTACAAAAAAATCACTAAGAAACATTTCTATAACATGCACTATTGCACTAAAACTTTCACAGAAAATAAACTTTTAAATATCCTTGAGAATTTACATGGCACATAGTAGTATCAGAAATTAATTGGTACATCATTATTGTTGGATGGAAAGAATAAGTTCTGATATTCTATGGCATAGGAGTGTGAATATAATTAACAATAATGCATTATATATCCCCAAATAGAAGGAATTTGAATGTACCTCACTATAAAGAAATGTTAAAAATTTAAGTTGACAGATATGCTAATTATCCTGAGTTGTTCACTACCCAATGTACATGTGAATTA